>VYZT01009860.1:108547-195909 GCA_013400735.1 Pomatostomus ruficeps
CCGCAGGCAGCTCGGCAGGGCCCCGGCGGCCGCGCCCGCACGGCGGACGCTGCGGGGCCCGTCCGCCCGTCCCTCTCCCCCGGCTCCGGATAAGCGGCCCCGTCCGCCGCTCCCTCAGCGCCGGCTCCGGCTGCGGCTCCGGAGCCCCGTCCTCTGCTCCCTCACCGCCGGCTCCGGATAAGCGGCCCCGTCCGCCGCTCCCTCAGCGCCGGCTCCGGCTGCGGCTCCGGAGCCCCGTCCTCTGCTCCCTCACCGCCGGCTCCGGATAAGCGGCCCCGTCCGCCGGTGCCTCAGCGCCGCCTCCCGCTGCCTGTCCCCGTGCCCCGGCCCTTCCCGACCCTCTCCCGGCCCCTCACACATCCTGTCCCCGCCGCTCCGCCCGCAGCCCCTGCCCCGGCGGCTGTCCCGTCTCGGGGGACGCCTCGGCGGGGCCGCTCCCGCCCGCTGTCCCCGCACGCTGAAAACTTCCGCCGGGCTCTCGAGGCCCCTGAAATCGATGTGCGCCAGTGGCGAGTCCCGAAAATGCTTCCAGCCCCCACATATTTAACCCCTCTCCCGGTTTGTTCGATTCAGCCCACTGAACTGCCGTAATATTTGAAAGAGACGGGAAATATCCGGGCCACAACCCCCCAGATGCTGCCTTTGGCGGAGTCCCTCCTCCAACTCCTGCTGCTGGAGGTGGAAGTCAGCACTGGCTCCGGGCTGAGGCTCTTCACGAGCTGTCAGAAAATCCCCAGTGCGGGCCACTGAACAGCCGCTTTCTGTTGAGACATTCTCGACCGACCCCTTCTTCATTTAGAAGGTACCATCTGCACTAAAAATCCCCACCTGCGAAATGACCCACACCGGCATGAAGGGATCCTGAAAGCAAACTCTGTGTGTTTCAAATCGATGCCGTTCTCCTGTGACACTCTCCCTGGCAGTGCTTTCCTTGCACTGAGACACTCGGCACTGTATGCTCACTTGAATTGTCTATTAATATCTATTAATAGAGTCAGTCTCATTTCACTTACAGTGACTTCCCAAAGCTCACTTTAAGTCAAGAAGGTCATGACTAGGAGAATTTTGTATTTTTTTTCCATTTTAATACCTATCTAGAGCGGTTATGGAGATCACAGAGTGAAAGCTAAGCAAACTATCTCTAAGAAATCTTTTTCTAAGACAAAAAAATTTAAATTCCTATAAGAAACAAAGGAAGCCTTCTAGAAGAGTATTGCTGCAGTTTTCCTCATGTACATTCTGTTTATTAAGAAGGAATTAAAATCAGCTGACCATGTTTTTAATGAAGCTTCAGTCAAGTGGCAATAAAAATGAGCTATTATGCTTGCTGTAGTGAAGGTAGTGATGCAAGGTTTTAAGGAGAAATGGTTTGGACTGGATTTATCCATCCCTCTTCTCTCCTGGTTGCTATAGATATAGACTGTTTCTCCTAATCTGCTGAAGAGAAAGCTTGCATAAAAATATTGAAAGTAATAGCTGTAATTTTTACCTTTAATAATGCAATAGGCTGCACTGTGCTTTCAAAAGTAGTCAGATTTGATTCTCTCTCCCTAAACACAAACTGCAAATCAGTTTGGGTCACAGAGTGTTTTTTCAGGTTGTTGTAGCTGCAACACAAAACCAATGTGTGTGTGTTTATTACTTCCCTGCAGCTTCCCTGTGCTCCTGCCTCGGCAAGGATCCCTGCCTGCCACTTCAGGCTGTCCTTGCGGGGAAGGCAGTGGGGGAAGAGCAGCTTTGATTTTACAGAGTGAATCCACTGGTCTGGAGGTATCATTTGCCGGCATTTCAACAGCAGCAAACCAAGCTGAGCCTTCCTGCTCCTTGCTGGGATAGGGACCTAACTGATACCTCAGGGGTCTCTGTGAAAGATGGGGAAGGATTGATTGTGTTTGACAAGATGCAGGAAAATGTTTGCATTGCTGGAAGTGAAACAGTTTTAGCTGTCTCTTCCATTAGAGTTCCTTTATTTCTTTTATTGACCAGTGTTTCAGATCTCATTAATCTTGAGTTCAAACTATTTATTATTGTAGATTCTGTTCAGTTTCAGAGTACAATTTTTAGACATAATCAGGAGACATAACTGTAATTTTACAAGGTATCCAAGTTTTGGGATTATTTGTGGTTATATGTGAAAGATACTAATTTAGTTTCTTCTTGTGCACAGTCCCATCTTCTTTAACTGAAAATTGAAGACAGGTGCATTATGAGACACCTAGAATGTGTGCTGAAAACTGCCTTAAAAGCAAAGTAATCATAGAAACAGATTTTTATTGGGTTTTTTTCCTCCTATTATTTCAGAAACTCTTCCTAAAAGTTGTTTCAGAAGTAGAAGTACATGACCTTTACCATTTTGTAGGATGGATTAATCCAATTTCATTCTTTCACTCTTTTTTATAGTCAACTTCTGTCTGCACTTCCCAGTATAGTGAGCATCTTTAAATGTTAACCTATTTATTTTGCAACATACTTACAAACCAGTTTAAGAAATTAGAAGATTTAAAGTTGCAGTTAAATAAGATACAAGGTTTGGATTTCTGCTTCTTCTGCCTCTATAATTCATGAAGCTTTGTAGATTGTTCCTGTGGGAAGGTGTTTTGTTAGGATGCTATTACCAACAGAAGCACATATTCTTCAATTTCTTGACATTTACCTTGCGTCATTCATCATTCTTTGATGATTTATAGTAACAGTTTAAAAGTGAACAAATAAGGAAAGGTAGTCTTTTCCCTCTCTCTTTTTCTTGCCTAGGTCTAGGCCAGGAGAGAGATTCTTATCTTTTCCACAGGAAAAAAAAAATCAACTGAGTACATAGTAGTATTCATTAGTCTTTAATGAAGCACTGGGCCTGGGAGTTTGATATTCTAAAGAAATCTTTATTCATTTATAAGACACAGTTCATTTAAGATTATGGAACTTCTTTTTAAGTGTTTTACAAAGTAATCATCTATGGAAAAATACATCCTGATCACGTTTACTTAATTCCAAGGATTTGGGTTATTCCATTCTTGTGTTGATGGCCATAACACTAAGCAGTACCTTCAGTAAAAACTGCGGCTCCAGCTACTGAAGTATTTTCATTGTACAGCTTCTTAAGTAGACTAATTGATTCAGAAAGTTGCAGTGGTGCTTTATTTTCATTTTAGGTAGGCTGGGCGAGATAGAGAACTCAATAACGAAGCAAGCTGTGAACATTCTTAATCAGGTTCTCTCATTAGACTGAAACATGGGTACTTTATAGCGGAAGTTGTCCTCATGTATCAGAAGAGAGTAAATGGGCTTGCTGCACTGCCTTCACACCGACCTCTAATGTGTAAAATGATGCTTATAACCTTCAGCGAATATAATTTTGCAATATAATTTGATCTTTTGTGCTGTGTGCAATCCCATTTTTCAGTATGCATTTTCATCTTAAATGAGTACATTGATATGCTGTGGAAATTTCCAGAAACATTTGTTCCACACTCAACGTACATTTGTTCCATACACTGTGTAAAAGTTCCTTCAGAGTTGTATTGAAGTAATCACAGGCAGAATTTTTGTCTGTCACATGAGTGTGAATCTGGTTTTTAACTTGCTAACAAAAAGACAAGTCACATTTCAGCTTATAAATATGAAACTCCTAAACCTTTAGCTGTGAATTCCTAACACTTAACAGTGAGCAAAGACAATCTCACATTTTTTTAGGACTTAAATGTAATTGAGGATAGAAACTTTACTCAAAGACTTAAAAGATGTTGCATATTAATTTTAGTACTTTCACAAACTGCTGTGTGCATATTTAACCACTGGAAAAATATTTTAGAGGTGGGTTAGGAGTTCCAAGGGGCTAAAGCTGATCAGAATTAAGAAACTGCAAGAGCAGGGACTTCAGTTACTATTGGTGAAAAGCATTTCTCCAGTGTTGATTCTTAAATTGCAAGAGAGTGAAACAAAGAGTAGGACAGGT
Organism: Pomatostomus ruficeps; assembly: GCA_013400735.1. Lineage (NCBI taxonomy): Eukaryota > Metazoa > Chordata > Aves > Passeriformes > Timaliidae > Pomatostomus > Pomatostomus ruficeps. Next base: position 112,497 of record VYZT01009860.1, read on the forward strand.
GAAAAAATTATTTATTCAGTTTTTTTGCATTTCATTCAGTGTATCGAGCACAAACCAATGGAGGCAGTGACACAGAGTTTTTGTCTGTGTGTGTTTCATGGGGAATAGCAAAGAAGTATGTCTTGATTTAGTTCTGGTTGGATGGATGTTACCAGCAAAACTGACATAGCTGTTGTTCTCAGCCATCATTGTTAACTGCTCTGAAGATACAGGAGAACAAAAGTTTTGCTTCTTGTAGCAATTGAGCTGAAGCTCAGTGAAGTCAATGTCAACCTTGCCATTGACTTCAGTAGCATTTGGATCAAAACTCTGGTTGAGGTTTGTAGCAGACTGGCTGAGAAAGTAGGAGAATTAGAGTGTTGCCATCTGTTCAGTACAAAAAATTGCCTGACTTTCCAGTTACATTAATTTGGAACTTCTCATAGGCACTCAGGTATTTTAATACTGTCTTTATTTGATGTAATTATTGATGGGGGAGTGCAATTTATGATATAATACTAGAAAATAAAAATAACAGCAAAATAACTTAATTAAAACAAGGCTGTGTGCTCAGAACATGAAGGATTCAGTGTAGGAAACTGGATTTTTCCCTTCATCAAAAACATTTTTGCATATCCTAGAAATATTGGTTAAGTTATCAGTTACGTTAAAAAGCAGCTTTAAGGTAGATTGATGTCAAGACATGACTATCTGTCAGTTCCACTGAATTACAGGGAAGAATTAATATTATTGGCGTCATGCCATGACTGTTCTACAATATCTTTTTTACTATAACTTGGTTTTGTTCAAAGTTCCAAGTGGACAGGAAGTGTATTTCTCTGTCAGTCAAAGGAAGCAATCGCAGGGTGCTCTGAAGGTTGGTCAAAGGATGATGGGATTTCTTGGGAGTCATTTTGTGTTCCTGTTTGTCTTACTGTCTAAAAGAAAACAGAGACATTTTTGGCAAGATAAGCTTGTCTTTTCCTGCCTGAGTGTGCCCCAACACTTCTCTGTATTTGGTGAAATCTCTACTTGTCTTCCTTGGGGTTTTTTTTTTTTTGGTTTTGTTTGTTTTTTTTCCTACCAACAAATAACACCAGTCCCAGAAACTTGACCACAGCAGACCATCACTGTGCCGTCACGTCAGCGAGCCTCCTGGGAGGGAGCTGCGTTTCTCCTGGTGGTTACATCCTGGAACGTTTGGGCAGTCCTGCGGGAACAGCCCGGGGCAGGTCATGTTGACACACTGCTGATAGGCAGGCGGTGGCCCGTGTGCTTTGTTCCCGTGAGCAGTGCGGGTCACAGGCAGCAGTGCCGTGACACTGCCGTGGAGAGCGAGGTGCAGCTGCCGGCCCTGGTGTGCCGAGCTCATGGAGGAGCAGGAGCTGAGGTCCCCTGTGTCAATCAGATTTCCACCGTCTGGAAAGAGAGCGTAAGAACACGAGCTCAGATGTAGGTGGTTATCATCATTCATGTGTATCCCATCTGTAAGAAGACCCGTGCAAGCCAAAAGGCAGCATATATTCAAGCAGCCTGACAATATTTTGGCCTCATCCCACTGACAGTGCAGCCTAAAATTTAGCTAAAATCTCTGCAGTTATTCATACAAAATCGGTGTATCTAATGTCTTGCTAAAACCTGTGTTGGTGCTTACAGGCAGATTTGGGAGACATTCAGTAACTGGAGGAAAGATTGATTTAGTTTTGGTCATAAATTTGGCAGAGGATGGAAAAGTCTCCAAGAGGCAAAGTTCACTGCTAGCTTCCATCACAGGAATGCTGAGCTGGATGTGTATTTGATAGGGCTCAGCATGGTCATTATTAATAAATCTAGGAAGGCAGCAAGTAATATTGTTGTTGGTCAGTTTTATATTTGCAAATGAAGAGTGAGCAGGTGAAGATGCAGAGGAAGAAGCTCTTGTTTGGAGGGAAGCAAGCAGAAGAGAAGCCAAGGAATAGAAAAGGCATGTTGGAATGTGGTTGTTTAAAAATGGAATGAGAAATTAAATCTTTAGAATTGGAGATCAGAAATTGAGATTAGTGAGTTGTTTATGATTTGCAAAGATGTAAATCTAAGATAAAATGGAGTTACTTTCTCTTGGAAGAGAAAGTCAATTGCAGCAGCAAAGCTGAGATGTTCAGTGGACCAGTTTGAGGCATCAGTAAATGAAGGAAGGTGACTAGAAGAATAAGGGATTTGCAAAATGGAACTACTAACACATTCTTTCAGGCCAAAGCTGTGACAAAAAAAATGGAGTCAAGAAATGCATGTACACCATGAGAAGCTGCTCTGGGAATAGAAAGGATTTATCTCTCTTAATGTAAGGGTTGGGAATCATCTAGCTAAATGTAATTAATTGAGCTAATCACTCTAGGCTCCTTTTAACCTATTTCTAGTTTATAAATTTCAATTAATTTTACCCAACTGTATATATCTAACATAGGTCAGATAAATGTCTTCCTGAGTGCAGCTATTCCTTTCCACTTAGTATTATCTTAATACATTTCCCAGGCTAGGGAATGGATCTGTAAATATCTACATGGTAGGTACTGCACTTCAGCTCTTCAAAAATCAGGTGCTCGGGTTCAGCTTGGGGAGAGCGAAACACATTTGGAGAGTGATTCACCTGTCGTTCCCCACTGAGGTGAGACTAATGAAGTAGCTTAAACTAAAGTTAGGTTGCATGAGGATCACCTGCTACACTGCTTCAAAACCTTTTTGAGATGTGTAGGTCTTGCAAGTGAGCTGTTCAGGGAGGTTCTGTGAGTAGCCAAGCAGGTTTGTCACATAAAGGACTGAAGCAAGTCAGGTGGCTGATGAATATTTGTAACACTTGAAAGAAATTTCTCTGAGAAGATCAGCCTCTGGTAATTGCAAACAAATGAAGGTGACCTCCAAATGAGACAGAGAAGAAATGGGCGTAACAGAACAAGTAAGCCAAGGGAAAAAAGCAGCAGGTACATCACTGCATTCCCGGTAAGAGTTGGCCATTCAGAACAGCTGTACTCATCCAACAAATAGGGAGCCTTTTTTCTGAAAAGATTAGAGGGACTTGACTTTATAGATTTTATTTCTTTTGAGAAGGAATTTTTTGAGAAGTAGCTTAGTAAATTACTGCATCTTACTGTGGTTTTTTTTCCCTTTTAGTTTCTTTCAGCAAATGGTATTTAAATACTCAACATAATTTGTTGATACACAGTCTCTCTGGACAGAGAGTTAGTGCTTACAGTGCCTACCTATTTTGCTTCAAAGTAGCACATTGATTAAACAAGCTGTTTTTGCATGTAAAATGAGTAACAGAAGTTTTATGGGAAGTACAGCTGGTTGTAGTGGGTGTAAGGTCTCTTCTTTCAGTCACAGCTTAGCAGCGTGCAACGATGGTTACATAAGCTTGAAATCCCAGCCAGCGAGCACAGGGTAATGTGCAGAGATAGACGTGCCTCCCAAAATGCCACACACTTCCAGATGTCCTCACAGGAAACAATGCAGCGGGGACCCAGCACACACTGTGTATTGCAATAAACTTACACAGTCCAACAGAACTCAGGGAATACTCAGATACATGTAACCTCCCCCTTTTTTACTCCCTCTTCTCCAATTAAGGTTTGATTTCTCAAGTTTGAACCTCAACATGTTCTATAAAGTACCTTAAGAAAATCAATCTTGGATGCTGAGTGAGGTGTTTTGAATTTCTGGTGCCCAGAAATCTTCTGTTCACGTTATTCTTCAGGAGGTAATTACCAGTCTGTCTGTTGCTGCCCTGAAAGGGGTAAAGATGTTACAACCTCTTCTCTTACTATTCTGCTCTGCACTCTGTCTTTTCCCTACAACTTTTTTAGTTGGTTGATACAACTCAGTTAAACTCAGAGCAGTTGTTTCAAGCAATAACTTCACTTCACCTGGAAGGTCACGCCTCATCTTCAGGCCTGAGGAAGAGTTTGTGTGTTAAGCAATTGTCTGTGTTTTTTTCCAACTACTGCTGTTTTTTCCAGCCTGCAGCTTTGCAGTACAGAATGGCAATAACAAAACTTTATGGTGTTGCTGACAGTGACTGTTTGATTTTGTAAAGGGTATTGGTTTGGATGAAATAAATAAAAAAATGGACCTAAACCACAGCCTTGCTCACAAGCAGTGAAAGCAGTGCTGGAATTAGTGCTGGTGTCCACAAAATGGCAACAGGGAGATGGGTTTTGGGGGTAGGATTAGTTTATGCCACGGTTCCTCCTGAGCTCTCCATGGCATGAAACCCTGACTTGTGTCTGTAGAAAAGATAGTCTCCTCTTAACCTGGCCCCTCTTACAGAGTAGATTTGTAAGTCAGACATTATATTATATTTGCTCTTTAGTGCTGAATAAAAAAAATAGCATCAAAGTTTATAGGCCTTGATTAATGTGGATAAATCATTACCAAAGAATGTGAATGTCTGTTTTATTATTTTAAAGAATGTATACATTATTGTTTATTTCTCGTGGCAAAATGATTTGTTATAATTTTAATTTGTAGTGTGGAATACTTTATATATAAAATATTCATGTTTAAGCTTTATTTTATATCTCATATGATAGATGTTAACTATCAAATATCTTCAGTGATCTATTACTCATGAAATCTTCCTTCCTGTTCTAGATTTCAGCAAAGCTCAGTAGGCTCAGGATGTAGTCAGTCAATGCCTTACTCAAACTAGCGAAATCTTACACCAAGCCTCTTCTGTGGCCTGGCCACACCTCTCAGCCCAGCTTCCCAGCTGAACACTGGTTCATATTTTCATGGCATCGCCCTGTGGATTATGCACCTCCTTCCATTTGCTGGAGGAGGCTGTAGTCACTGGTGACTATCCCACTTCTTGCTTTAATGTCCTAACGGAAGAAAAAAAGGAGGGGAAAAGGAAATTTGGGAATTAGTCACCTGTCATGACTGTTTGGAAATAACTGGATATTAATGAAAACAAGATACCAAGGTAAATATCATCAAGCATTTAGGCAGGTGAATTCACCTTGGAGGTAGTGACAGAGTTGACAGACATAACTCCACCCCAAATATTCTTTAGCACAGAGTATTCCTTAAATTTTGGTTTTTTGGTTGATCTGTATTTAAGAAATATGTTTAGCTGTGGGTTTTTTTGTTTGTTTGTTTGTTTTGCTCTTTTTTTTTTTTTAACTCTTGAAAACTGGGGTCAGGTTCTGCAAATTTCTCTTACCTCAATTTTAAAGTTGTTAAAGTATTCTTCTTAGTATTACCCACCTGGCAATTTATTTTAGTTAACTAGGTCAGCTCATAATTACAGTTTACCAAGATACGTTAGATGCAGGGGACGAATTCCAAGGAAAAAAAGTAGCTATAAAAATTGTATATTCAGAATAAATGCAACAAGAATGAAAACTGAAATTTTGAAGGAAAACCCACAGTTAACTGATGCTGTCTGCTGAATTTCCGTCGTAAGAACTGCAGAAAAATAAAACAATCATGTTCTTTGGGAGCAATCACTCACACTTTCAGACAATATAAAATTTATAATGCTATAATCAAGTGGCATTTGAAAAGCAGAATGGGAAGGTTGTTTTAGTACTATATGTGCTCGGTTTTATGCTGCCCAACAAAGATTTACAGATGAGGGCGGGTTATTTTCTGTCCATTTGCTTTTGTTTCTCTGCGTAACACCTGCTCTAACGAGTTTGTAATCTGAAAGTAAATAACTGAGCAGGGAGGAGGAAATGGACACAACAGCCAGGCTTGAGAATAACCAGCTGTCAAATGGCTGCTGTTCCAGAAAGCAGAACACACAGCTTTGATGGAAGATCTGATTCAGCTGGAATGAAGGAACTGATCACAACCAGTTGTCAAGCATTCCTAACTGAAGCATTACTTGAGAGAATTCTAGAACGTTATCCTCTTCAGATTAGGGAACTGTTTCACAGTGTAGCAGGTAGGGAAGAGCTCTGAAAGGATCAGCTACCCACTGATAGGGTGGCTGCTCAGGTTGTAAAAGGAGCATGGTTGGCCTTCTTTCTCTTAACTTGCAGTTTAGGGAGGCTCATGCCAGAGAGACTAAATTAAATAGTAGTGCATTAAAGGGGGATGAGCTTCACCTAAATCTGCAAGAAACTGCCAGAATCTGGATTTATGTGTACATGTTTGGCCACCTAACACTCTTGTCATTCAGTATCTTTCTTTTTGTCCATCTGGTATTAGAATAATACCAACTTGCTTTCAGATGAAAGTTCATCCCTGCACAAGGAGATTCTGCTATGAAGAGAAGAATATAAAATACAGCCTTTAATGAGTAGCTTCACCAGTTTTCCTGAATTTGTTTCTGTGTTTGGTGTAAATTAGAGGGGTTGCAAGTTCAGTTCGTTTTGATGTCACTGGTATTAGTCCAGGGTTCCTGGATTAAAGGTGATTTAAGACACCAAATATTTAAACAGGGCTTGCCTGATTTTATAGAACATGTTTAACTTTATTTAAGACAAAGCATTAGCAAATAAATATTTGAACATTTTTTTTCTGGTCAGTTTTCCATTGTCCCTGTTGCAGTCTGGAAGATAGGCTTGGCTCAGGAGCTCCCATGTTTTCCTTCTATTTGACAAAGATATTCTGCTTAATTCTTCTCAATGTGGGGAATTCTTCTTGCCGGAGGATGGGTTTTGGTAGTTTGGTGGCATTCCATTTTACAACCCTGATCCCTTAGAATGGGGGATGAGACCTTATTTGGGAATGTCACTCTGGAAAACAGAGGACAGTGTCCTGCCAGCCACACCTAAGGCACTCCTCAGGCGTAGATGTTCATGTCCAAATGAAAAGCAAGTATTCTACAGAGTTCAGTAAAACAACTATTATACAAAAAAACAGGTGCAGAGAAAGATCACATAACATTCTTACACCTGTAATCCTTACCAGACTGTCAGAGCAAAGTAATTATCAGAATGCTTAATTACATTCCCCAGAGACAGATAATTTTTGGTCAGGTCTCATCCTCCAAAATGCGTACTGACTTTACATGAAGAACTTACCTTTCTTCTGAGGTTTCTGTTGAGAGGAGGCTCATTCATACCTGGGATTTCTACCCACCTTCCAGCCCTTCAGCTCCTCTCAGCTGTGCTAACAGAGCTCTGTTTGACCAGCGTCATCATTGCCATGGAGCCTTTGGAAAGCCCTTCCCAGTTGTACAGATGTCAACTCAGTACCAGTTGGAGAAAAAAACCCCAACACCAACAACCACCCCCCCAACTGTTTATAGACTGGCAATACAACACTTCCTGAACAGACATTATTAAGCTGGGAGTCAGAGTACTCTAATATTATCTGTTATATTGGAGTCAGTATGCAGCTGCTCTTTTTCCTAGTCTTTGTAAGTAAAAGTTGAACTGGCAGCTCTGTTGGAAATAGATTAATTTCAGTAGTTTCTTACCAGTTCTTCATTCCACAGTATTTTACATTATATTTATTCATAATTTATTTTTAGTCACATTCCATTTGTGAATAATGTATGTCAGGTATTATGATGATATTTTTTTTCACTTCATAAATCAGAGGAGAGCTATTTCTGTAATAGTTTGGTACCTGAAAGCTATGATTAAGTCTGTCTGTTTAATTTTGGTTCTGATTGCCAATGCAAAGAGTTAAGCATGTGCCCAACTATAAGTAAATGCTGTTGTCACTTAGTAAATGTGAGTATTCATCCTTTAAGCTTTCCACATGGAAAAATACAGGTCACAGCAGTTTTGGTTATTCTTTGAATTTTTGTAGAATCTGGACCTTTATTTCACTTATCTCTTTGGTAATTGAGCACTTTGATGACATCAAAATTTTACACAGTAGAAAAGCCTGTAATTCAAACTCCATAGTGCTGCCACTTGTGTATGTGTTTAAGGTGACTCAAAGAATTCATTGCATTTCCAAGTAAGATAATTATAGCAGGGTTTCTAAAATGAGACTAGATAGAAATTCCTAAAATTGCCTTGAATCTGCTGTTTGGAGTGCCTTGTGCAATAAAAATACTTTGTGTATTTAATTTGCTTTTTAAAAATTGGTATGGCACAGATCTAGATGAAGTAGAGTTTTTGGTTTTCATTCTTCTCCAAAGAGTAGGTGTCTGCTGACGTCTGGGAAGGACTGTAAAACCTACATTTGGGAAAGTGCAAATGAACTGAATATTTCTCTGAAATCAGATTGGTGCCAAAAATCCACTAACTCATGCTTTACAACTGCATGAAAACTGAGAGAGGTTATTCCCCCTTTTCCAAAGATGATCCTCAGTATGCATATTGCCAGTGCTCCTCCAGAAGAATGACTTGAGCACTGGACCTTGCATAGTTACAGAAAATATAAATATAAATTCCTGTCAGAATCCCCAGGTGCCTCATGAATGAATTTTGTATTCACTCTGCAATTTCTCAGTTCATATATTATCTATGTGTAGTTATTCTCCATATGTGACAAATTGGAAATAGCTTTTTTTTCTTGGTTTCATCTCAGGAGGTGAAAACTTATTTCTGCAAATATATCTTTTTGCAAATGTAAGCTTTTTTTTTGTTAATGAAGATGATGAGTTGCTCTAGGATAAAAAATTATTAAGAGATTTTCCTTAGAGACAATTGAGAATTCTCTCCTCAGAAGAGAGACTACTGGGTGGCTAAGGGGAAAGAAAGTAGGACAGACCACAGCAAGTGAGAAGTCATTATAGAAATAGGTGAAAACTTTAGTTCACCTTTTCTGTTGCATCCTTACCTATGCTGAATATGAACTGGATTCCTCTGAAGAGCTTGACTGTGCTTTTTAACTTGACCTAGAACTCTCTTAAGACAGTGTTTAAATTTAAAGGGCTTGTTAGGAAGATGCAACAGAAAAGTAGTATTTTTCAGATTTGACAAAAAGGTTTAGTGTCCTTCTTGACTGAATCTTCCAGATTTCACAGTATGACTTTTTTTCAGTCACATATGGTATTTGTTAGATAGATGAATTATCAAAAGATAGTCAAGTGATGCAAAGACAAAAAGGATGATTTCAGATAATGATTTTTAAAAAATACTTTTACCTACAGTAATATTTTGCCATCCCACTATATGAGGCTTTAAAATATTATTAGAGTGATAATTCTGGTTTTCCATGGATCTGCTGGGACACTGTTGGTGGATCAGCTCTCCAGGCTGGTATGAGGCCTGGTAGATCTGAGGATGTTCCACAGTGATGGATGGCTGGCAGCTGCGAAGGTCACACCAACATGAGTGTTATGACCTATTGCTTCATTCTTACCTTCTTTCCCTCAGAAAATGCTACTGGTTTCTGTCAGAGAATTATTTGGGTTTAATCCGATATGGTTCTTTGTATGGCTTGCTCCTTTTGACAGGAGCAAACTGAATAAGCACAAGTAACACCCCTAAATAAAGCCTGGGTTCCCCTACAGACTGGTGGGGCCAGGAGACTGCAGTGCTGAGGGCATTCTGAAGAACGATAGAACAATTCTGATGTGGACAAAGATTCTAGGTGCAGGTATTCAGAAACTTTCCTTAGAAGAAAAGAAAAAAGATATATTCACAGTAATTGTGAATCAGAAATTATGCTAGTATTTGCTCATTAGGCCCTGAATAAGTAATATTTCATAAGAAACAAAATTCCATGGATTTTTGATAGTGAGCTGCTAATGCAGTGCTAAGTGTGGGCAGAAAATACAGGAGGTTAAATGAGTTTTTTATAACTGTTCTGGCCAGAAGTCTCTATATTAAAGTTCTCCCACTGGGTTCCTGTAGCCATGGAAAGTGTGCAACTGACTTTGGTGGGAGAAGAAAACCCTGTATTTGCATTGTACTTTGGGTTTCAGAACAGATGAGAAAGTGTGAATGGAAAAATGTTACATCAAGGCAGAACACACACAGTATTATGGTCTGCTGAGCTGGATCATTCTCCGCAGCTAAGCCAGGCCACCCCTGCGTGCTTCTGCCTCTGCGTTCAGGCTGTGTGGCAGTTCTGTATGGCAGCATGTGGGAGCTGGTGAAACAACTGACATGGACTGTGGATAAGCAAGTGCAAGTGGGATTTCAGTGTGGCCTTCAGCTAATTTCTGTGCTCTAGGCAATGGGAAGGAACAGAACAGGGATTTGTTTTACTTCTTGGGTGTGAAATAATAGAAGTGCACCTTTGTGCATGACATCTGTGTGAGAGGGAAGATTAAATTGCAGGCATGTTGAATTTTAAGAGAAAATAGCTCAATAGTGCACTCAGAAAACAGGTAGAATAAAGAAGGAAGAGGTACAGTAAGTGTGCTGAGTTATCATGATCTTATATCAAATTGGTGGATATTATAACCACAGCTGAACCCATTTTTTTCATTTCCTTGGTTTACTTTCACAGGTGAACAAAGTCTTAAAAAGTAAGCGTAGAGACAAACAAACCAAGGATGATAATGTTAGTGAGAAAGGCAGTTCAGATTCAAGAAGATCCATTACTGTTTTGTAACCCAGGAGTCACAGAGTTTAAAGAAGTCAAAAGAACTTTTGAAGGCTTCTTTAAAGGAGGAAGGTGAAAGATTTAAGAAAAAATTTACACTGCTTTGCTCCTTTTAATAGTACTTCTAGTTATTTGAATATGCAGTTTAAAAACAAAACAGTTCGTTGAATCTTCGAGCTATCAGAACAAGTTTGTCCTAAAACAAGACTATAGCAATGTGTTTATCACTTTCTTTAAAATTAAAATAATGAAAGAAACATTTAACTCTTCACCAAAAATTACTACAGTGACAGAAAAGTTGTTCCTCTAATCTCTGGCTGTTGCATATAGGTTATTTGAGCAATGATTGTGAGATTTTGCTTGAAGAGCAAGAGATCTCAAATTGCTCCCAAGTGCAGTGTGGCTGTGAGATACCGTAGAGCTGCTGTATTTAACTTCTTGAGCCACAGGTTTTGTGTGATCATTAGATTGAAACTCTTAGTGTAGTACAGATACTAAAGTTATGTTTTACAGGACCCAACAGAACAAGGAAATACATTATATTTTGGGATGTTTTTGCCTGTATAGTTTTTTTTGCTTTCACTCCTTAATTGCAGCAGAGAGTGTTCCTTGAAGACGTGTTAATTTTATCTGTACATTTGGATTTTTTTTCTTTATGGGAGCTTCTCATATTGCAACATTTGTTTTTGTTCCATCTCAGGGCAAAAAAAAAAAAAGTATTAATGGAATAAACCATTTAAAAATATTATTTTTGCAGATGGTAAAATACTGAAATATTTACAAATTTGGGAGTTTTATGTTAACACTGAACTTTTTCAGCCCGAATTGCCAGGTTGTCAGCCCGAGGGCAGAGTGAAGGATTTGCCAGTCCTCATCCTAGAAGTTGTATCCTCAGATCTCGTGTGTCCACGATGGGCAGGAGGGAAATTACTCAGCTACTGCTGTGAAGAGGCCCCAGTCTTGTCACGGGGCCAGGCCTCCTTGTTCACCTGATCCAGGAGAGCACGCTCTGGAAGGGGCATTTGAAACACCCGAAAGTCACAAAATCAGAATAGAATCCCAGAATGGTTTGGGTTGGAAGGGACCTTTCAGAGGTCACCTGGTCCAATCCCCCTGCAATGAGCAGGGACATCTTCAACCAGATCAGGTTGCTCAGAGTCCCATCCAACTCCTTCCTTTTATCTGAAGTCCCACCATTCATATCTGGCTCAGATACATTGTAGTGTTAAACTTACCTCAGATTAAATGTTTTGATTCTATTATTTGTTTCATTAGAACTATCTTGTAGAGGCTCCATTTTCTGAAAACTGCATTTTTATTTGAAAGATCTGTTGACAGTCTCCATCAGCTTATTTTATATACAAATCACGATGTTCAGAGATGTCAGTTGGTTTTGTTAACAAAAACCCCAAACAACCCAAAATAAAGCAATCTTTTAATTCTTCTTACACAAGAGTAGAATGTGAGTGAAATTTTAATGAAAATGGTGCTTCTGTTTTTACCTCTCCTCCTTGAGGTGTCTGCCACCTGGTCTGTTGTTTTTATACCAGGAAAAGAAATCCTGTTTCTCAACTGTCTTCAAAGAATATGTTGGTTTCACTAAAATATGTGTGTTTTTATGTGCTTTCAAAAGCTCCAGCTTTTACAGAATATCACAAAATGTGTAGATATCCTCTAGTGGGATTTACAGCAAAATGAGTTCCACACGATTTTTCAATTATTTTCTAATCCCAGACAGACGGGAAGCTGCACCTATTGACAAAGCTCATGGGAAATAGCAACATGGACCAAATTCCTTTTGAGTTCCAACAATGTAGTACTTTCTCAGAAATTAGACTGTGTTAGATTAGATATTTAAAAATCGGTTTGTTTGTTTTTTTCTTAAATTGCTTTTGATAGGAGACATTTCAACATTTTTTTTGAGGAAATGACTGGATTGTTAGCGGTGGGGTGTGGGATTCATCTCACTTCAGACCTCTGCAGTTGAGGCAGTCTCTCTGTGTCCCACTTACAGTCACTGAAGGGGAAGAGGTGCTCACGGGACATATTTGATCTGGCCTATTTTACGTGTCTGCGTCAGGAGGAGATGAGTGGTACTCCAGGAACACTTGGCAAACTGACTAAATTTCCATCAGCTGCAGAAGCAGCAAATGGTAAGCAAAGGCTGTCCTAGAGACAGAGGAGTGTAGAGGAGTATGAACTCTCATCCAAACTTCCTGAAATATCTCTGTGAACTTTTCCAAACTTCAGATCTGCATCTGAACTTCAAATGGGATAGTTTCCAAGTCCCCTATCTTAAGAGCACTTCGTAGTGCTAAGATTTATAATCTTTAGTTGTGCCTTTGTTGCATCTAAAAATATATCACATAGAAGGTAAATACATTCTGATGCAAAGTTTGTAAAACTAAGAGAACCGCAGTAATAGGAACTCTGTAGAAGGATAGCACTGTCTTCCTTGTCTTGAAGCACATTTTGGCTCTACAGTAATAGAGAATCTTATGATTTAGGATTAAATTATGTTTTTGATAAGTCCATTATTTTGACTTTTTTTTAAAGTAATCTTCTTGTTTGTAAATTCATTCTTACTATTAAATAAGCAATGAAAAGACAAGAATTTCCCAAGTAAATTCTAAGCAATCATTAACTTTAATCTGCAAAAATGCAGTTAAATTCCAGTTTGTTTCTAATCTCAAAAATTTTTTGGCCGTGGTATATAATCATGCAAATGCACCAGCACAGACACACTTGGCTGAAAATACATTCCTTCCTTCTTGTTCTACAGTATAACAAGTTCCATAATTTTTGAGGATTATTTGCTTTGCGATGCTTTGCTTATATTCTGCAGTTTTTTCCCTCCCTAGTACTAACTTAGGTTACTGTGAAAAGTTCAGAGATGCATTTGAGGGACTTTTCTTTCACCTGTGTTTATTAGAAAACAAACCTATCTTTACAGCTGATGTGGACTGCTTTGTATATAGAAATACTGCAGTTTTTTCAAATACCTATAATGAACTATATAGTGCTTATTTTTTTTTATGTTACCACCAAACGTGTTGGAAATTTTAAAGACCTTTGAAAAGATGCACTTCCAGCCTGAAGGGGTTCATAAATGAGGTAGGATGTATAATTAATGCAAGGATTTAGAGGTTGCATAAATGAATAGTAGTGTAAAGATGGTTAACAATAGGCTGTTTACTTTAACTTCATTTGACAGTGAATGCTTTTCTGTAGTGTAATAGGAAGAAAGATATTTGGCTCATTGAAGAAAGAACAATATTGTAGTGATTGTGTGCTGGCAGCCCAATTGCACCCGGCCTGAGCGGCTGAAAAGTCCATGGATATGGGCAAGGAAGGATTGAGAACTGGTCACACACAGGGGCATCTTCTGTGGTGGCCCATGACTGTCCTGGGCACTGGGTTTTGAGCTGAGCGTTAACGAAGAGAGGAGAATCTGTAACTTGGTGCAGAAAGGGAACTCTGAATGTATTAACAGCGTGGAAGGCAACAGCAAACGGGTAAAATAAGTTGGAGGAGTCAAGTTGCTTGACTGGAGAGGTGGCGTGATGGGAGAAGAGAGAAATATTAGGAAGCAGATTATGAAGGGCTTTGAATGTCAAGTGGTCATACAACAGGATTTGATTCCTGTTTCCTGCTATGTGACATTAGGCAAATCATGACATTTCTCTGGTTTTTATGAGTCGAAAATGTGTATAATGCTTGCATACCAAGTAGCAAACTGTGGTGACAGCTCTGATCTTGGTGAAATGTAAATGAGATATTTAATTTACTAATTTTAAAAATTCTTAAATGAACATGATGATGTAAAAGCATTAGATTCACACTTTCCTTGAACTTACTTTTTGTAGTACTCATTAACATATTTTTCTGTAATCAAGATTTCTGCAGAGCTTGATTTCTGTATACAAAGTCTTTTATTTATGGAAAGCAAGTTTCTACAAGGTGATTTTCTTTCTAATCTGTAGCCATATTGAATAGTTAATGAGGAAGTGTCCTTCTCTTTGTACTTCATGATCCTAAACTTTTTCTTAAAATACATAGGTAGGAGATTATACTGTGCCACTAACTGTTAAATTCAGTGTCCCTGCTCATTACATAAGAGAAACATGTGCAATACCATCGCCAGCTGCAGAAGCAATCCTTGCATGTATAGATTTTATTTTCCAAATAAGAATTTACCACATAAGATATGCTCAGAGTGGTACAGTTTGTAAAAGCAAAATACAGGACAGCAGAGAAACTGCATTGTTCTGGATGGTTCTACACGGGTATTCTTTTTCTTGAAGGTGAAAAAACCATAAGACTTGAATCTGTCTGAAGTTCAAGAATTGTTATGATATCCATGATGATCTCACACGATATTACCTCTAAGAATTCCTGTCTACCATGTCCAGCTGGCCAAAGTACCATGGCTCATGCTAGCAGATGATGACCACAGCTGGATTTTACACCCTTTCACTGCCTCTCATCTGGATTTCAGGAGGATAATACACTGTGGTTTAAAGTTATCCTTCCTTAATAAAGGGTCAGGAATCCAGGAAAAGGCACTGGGTGAATTCAGCAGCACAGGCAGAGGTGAGCTGAGTTCTGTTTTGAACTCTGGTTTCCTATGGATCAAGCTGAAAGCCTACACCCTTGTTTGTAAGAACACCACTGGAACTGAATGAGCAAGGCTGAGAGAAATTCACACAGAAAGAGAGAAACAGAGAGAAAACTTCCAGAAGTTATATATCAGTCATGGCACTTGACGTGCCCTGGAAAACAGTTGGATATGACAGCAATCCAAAAACACATAATGACAAAAAGTTCTTCATAAAAATACCATGAAGTTCAGGTTTGAAGATGGTAATAATTTTATTGACATTTGAGAAAACTTATCTTTTCTAAAGTTAATGTTTTATACAAAATGATTGAGAGATCTGGAGAAAACTTATATGTGAATGAGTCAGTTTGTGGGTTGTTGAGTCAGTTGGTGGCTTAGGTAAATTAAAATGAAAATAGTTTTTCTTTCTGTTGGTATTTTGATGTTTCTCTCATCTGCAGTAAGTAAACAATTTGCTGTTAATATTACTTGTATTTTTATTTAAATTATACTTACTATTGATTATGACTGGGGAAGCAAAGTGCTTCCCACTGTAGGTTAAGACCAAGCTCATGTCCGCCTAAGGAATCTCAATATACATAATTTGATGGGACCTGATGAGATGCATCCCAGGGTCCTCAGGGATTTGGGTGGTTGCCAAACCACTCTCTGTGATATTTGAAAAGTCATGGCAGTCAGGTGAAGTCCCAGGTGGCTGAAAAAAGGGAAATGTTGCATCCATCTTAAAAAAGGGTAGAAAGGAGGACCCTGGGAATTCCCAACATATCAGCCTCACCTCTGTGCATGGGAAGATCATGAACAGAACCTCCTGCTAGGGCACAAGGGGGACAGGGAGGTGATTTGAGATAACCAGCAGGGCTTTGCCAAGGGCAGGTCCTGCCTGACCAACCTAGTGTCCTTCTATGATGGGTGACCCCCTCAGTGGACAAGGGAAGGGCTACAGACGTCATTTATCGGGACTTCCATAAAGCTTTTGACACAGTCCCCTACAACACCCTTCCCTCTGAATTGGAGAGAGAAGGGTTTGATGTGTGGACTGTCCAGTGAATTGGGAGTCAGTTGGATGGCTGCATCCAGAGGCTGTGGTCAGTGGCTGAGATCCTGATGGAGATCAGTGGCAAGTGGTGCCCTCAGGGGGTCTGTACTGGAGCCAGTGATATTTGATGTCTTCACCGATGACAAAGACGGTGAGACTGAGGGCACCCTGAGCAGGTTTACAGGTGACACCAAGCTGAGTAGGGTGCTTGATGTGCCTGAGGGATGGGATCCACCCAGAGGGACCTGGACAAGCTCGAGAAGCAGCCCATGGGAATCTCATGAGGTTTAATAAGAACAGGTGCAAGGTGCTGCACCTGGTTTGGGGCAACCCCTGTTATCAGCACAGGCTGGGGGATGAGCAAACTGGGAGCAACCTTGCCTAGAAGGACTTGGGGGTGCCGGAGGGGGAGAGGCTGGACATGACCCAGCTGTGGGCACTCACAGCCCAGAAACCACCCCTGTCCTGGGCTGCATCCAGAGCACGTGGGTGGAAGGGGAGGGAGGGGATTCTGCCCCTCTGCCCCGCTCTGGTGAGACCCCACCTGCAGGGCTGCCGAACACTTGGGGGTCCCCAAAGTAAGATGGACATGGAACTGTTGGAGGGAGTCCAGAGAACCAGAAAGATGATCAGAGGGCTGGAACACCTCTCCTGTGAGGAAAGGCTGACAAAGCTGGGAGCATTCAGCTTTGGGATGACTTCATCGCAGCCTTCCAGTACCTGAAGCAAGGCCTGTAAGGCAGCTGGAGAGGGACTTTTTACAAGGTCATGTAATGACAGGACAAGGGGGGATGGCCTTAAAATGAAGAAAGGTAGGTTGAGATTAGATATTGGAAATACATTCTTTATTATGAGGATGGTGAGACACAGGATCAGGTTGTCCAGAGAAACAGTGGATGTCCCATCCCTGGAAGCGTTCAAGGCCAGGCTAGATGAGGCTTTGAGCAACCTGGTTGAGGGAAAGGTGTCCCTGCCCACAGCAGGGAGGTGGAAACTGGATGATTTTTAAGGTACTTTTCCACCCAAACCATTCAATGATTCTGTGATTCTATGACTCAAAACATATTTATAATACCCAGAGTAATAAAACCTTTCTGTACTTACGCAAAAAGTTGGTTTTGAAACATGAAGATTTGAACTGAGAAGAATTTGGGGAGTTTACTTGACAGCTTTGTAGTTTTGGTAAAGAAAGAAATTCATTACATTTGTCAAGAAAAAGGGCATAATAAGTGGTGGAAAATGAAGTCTGAAACTAAATAAATGAATGCTAAAAGATGAGGATTTTTTAATCACTGGGATGATGAGCCATCAAAATGATTCAAATGGGGCATATGATGCAATAGTGCTATTCAAACAGAAATTGTGGACTAATTGCAGTGACCACCTGATGATACTTGATGACATTCTCTGGTGTTTTTAATGTAGAATGTGCTCACCATGGTCTTTTCTGACCTTGAAATCTATCAGTCACACTCAAATGACAGAGTGCATTACTGTGAAATGTATTCTGTACAAATTTTTTCTTCTTCGCTGTTTCTGTACTGTTCACACAGTGTGAATGGTGGTACCTTTTAATTCTCGAGTAAAATGATTTTATGGTAGTTTTCTTATTAAAACAAAGCAATTTTTAATTATTCTAAGTAATGAGGTCTAAGAAAATCTTGCCAATCTTACCAGCATACAAAGCCAAAAATACTTATCAGCTTTAGTTAAAATCTCATTTGATTGCAAAATATTTTTATTGAATATATTTTGTAATGGGTTGACAGTAGAAGTTGGTGTGGATGGTAGTTTTGTATTCACACTTTTGTCATTTACAGCTTGTAGTCATATAAGAAAACATAGCTGAATGTTGCTTATTATTTCTGTACAAACTCGAGAAGGAAAGGATGGAGGTCTCCATTCTATAATAATGAAAGCTAAGCAGAAAATGTGGTTTTTTACCCTTTGTACTATTTTTAAATTGATTTTGAGGTCTTGCTCATGAAACACTGAAGTCAGTAGGAACAAGATCAAATCCTTGAATGGTAAATCAGAGAAATTATTTCTTAAATTAACTGCCATAAGGCTTTTTTCTAGTTCTTGCTTTTCATCTGGGCAAGTCTTGGAGAAGAGTGGGTTTTTCCAAGGACAGCTGTTGCCTTGAGGGCAGTGGTTTTCAGCTCCACCAGAACTTTATAAGGTTGCTGAAGTCTTTGATTGTTCTTAGGAAGGTAGTGACATTTCTAGTGGAGTTTCAACAGGGCAAAACTAGTCTGAGTAATTTACTATCAAGATAGTACTGAAGTGAGAGCATCTCGTTGTTTTGTGTTGAAAATCAGAATGAATGAGCATCACCTTGTAGCCCTCTATCACATGTCACTTGTAGTGCTCAGCCTAAGCTGATACATTTTGGGATAGTGAAATCCTCGACATGTGACAATTTTCCATGTATGTGGCTGTATATATATATATATTATTAATACTAAATCAAGCCCAGAGTTCTCATGTTTTCCTGTTCTGTTTCAGCAGTGCTCAGTGCTACTCACTGTCCTTAGATAGTGCATTACAGACACCTCCACACTGAATTCTTCAGAGTTCTGGTTGCAGTTCACAATCAGCATTATGAAGCATCAGAGCTACCTCTGGATTCTTCTGCTCTTGTCTGTTAAGTTCCCTCTGCAGTGTTTGAGGTCAGATGATCCAAATCAGCCCAGCTGATTTTATGGTAACTGGCAGGGAAGTCACACAGAGAAAAATCTGACTTATCTCAATTTAAAATACAGCAATAATGGCTTTTGACCCCAAAGCACTGTATGAATTTTTATTCTTTTGATGGAAAAGGGAACGTTATTGGCTTTGGCCTGGTATTTTGCTGCAGTGCAGCTTTCTATGCCTTCTTCAGCTTTTTCTGCTGCATTTCTCACTGCAGAAACAGAATGAGAGATTGAGTCCTGTGACTTCAGGTCAGTACAGGATCATGCCCCAATGGACACTGTATCACTGGCTCATATAGAGCTTTAGTGTTCTTACTTACTGCCAAACTCTGCATCAAAGGAAAGGAAGCCAGCAGGTGTTCCACTTATTGCATGGGGAGAAATGTATCTGAGCTTCTGCCTGCTCGCATTCTGCAACTGCTGCAGAGATTTTTAGGGAGCAAGAAGAGGCTGAAGCACAGTCATCTTTCAGAAATGAACAGAAAGTTTTTCAGTCATTACTTTGTCCTCTGATATTTTTTATGATTATACAATAAAATTTCTTACTTTTAAAAATGATTCTTAATGACTCATCCCCTGCTGCTGGCGTTAAGTTTTATACAAATGACGTGAAAAATAACTGGTAGGCACTACAGTAAGAGCAAAAAAAAAGGCCATGACGACAGAAGCAAGAAAGGATTCCACCTGCCCTTAGTTTGTTTTAAATAGAATCTTAGAATAACAAAAGCATACCCAGAAAAAAAATATAAGGTATGTTTTAAAAGACATTTTCCTTGAAGATCTAGGTGCTGTAAAGACAAAGGGGATGTGAGTCATTAGGAGGTGTGGCCTGGTTGACACTTAGCTCATTTTGTGTTTTGCAGGAACAGATTACACGCTTTTTAGTAGCACTAAACTTAAACTTTTCTTGTTGAGAGTGGGAGCAGTTGTGGCTTGGATAATAAAACTGGAGATATAAAATAATTTCACTGTATTTTGCTTCCATTTTATGGTGTAGAAATTTGTGTAACTGAAAATGTCAATAAGGAGATAAATTGCTGGCTTTCACTGTGAAAAAATAATAGTATGGTTTTCTTATGCCAAAAGATACAGCAGGTATCTGTTGAAAAGTAAGACAAGAACAGCTATTTTTGAAGCAGCAGAGGTTTCTTTTATTCTTGCACATATTTTTCTAGCTATTGACATTTTTATTTTATAGCTCTTGGAGTAATGAAGCTACTGAAATAGCTTCGAAATTATTAAGAGAAGCTGTCACAGTTAGGGGACGCTTCCAAAGAGTGTGCTGTCCTAGCACTTTGTCCTAAAGAAAGATGTGTCCTTATAGACCCAGTCTCAATATGTGGGCAGCATCAGCTGGGGTGAGCTGGTGGTGCCAAAGTCTCACAGCTGCTTTGCCAAATGACAGGAAATGAAAGAGAGCCAGGAAATGCTTGGACAGTGAAGGCAGCAAAGAAGGAATCTATTCAATGATCACTGAAGAAGGCTGTTGCTGATCCATAGGTGCATGACTGGAGCTGCAGAGAGTGCTGTTGTGTGGCTGGTGACACATCACAGCTCCTGGTGATGGCCCACTGTCACCCAAATCCTGACCTACCTCTGCTGCTCTTGGTCAGACAACTTGCTTGTTGTTTTAGAGGAAAGATTTTTAAATTCTGCTAGTAAGACTGATACTTTATTTTTAAATATTTTTTTACTAAATTTTATCAGCAACATTAGAAATGCCAATATTTAGAAATGATTGCATGCCTTTTAGAAGGTCTTATGTGTTAGAAACTGTTCACACATCTCAGAGTACTTGGTGCAACACGGGCTTCCGAAGCCAGAGTCACTGGCAGTGTGTGTGATTCTGGATCTCTCAGATCCAGTTACTGAATGAGTGAGGGAATTGAGGGAATTGCCTTGTTGGGGTGAGATGATTCACGAGTTGGGAGATTTCCCCTCAGAATCATGGGGTAATTTTACTGACATTTTTGCTGTGACACAGCACACTCTCACAGCTCACCAAGTGAAGGCTAAAAATATTATGCAGGGCAGTTTGGTGTAGGAAAAGAGAGAAAAGGAGAATGTTTTTAAAATACGAATTATGGAAAACCTGAATTGTGAAGCACATATGTGTGGTTCTATCTATATAATTATGGACATTTGAAAACTTTCCATATCTACTAGTTTAGTTAACACTAGTGAATTAAATCCAAATTCTGGCAAGATTTGCTCGCCTACTTCCAGAATAGAACTACCCTTGTGGTGCAACTACCTGTGATGGAAAGCCTACATTTTTGAAGGGGTGCCGCTTATTTCTAGAGGAGACATTTCGGCTTCTGGTAGAAAAAATTTTAATAACTTAATACCATTGAAAGTTATACCACTTTATCTAGAACATGAGATCACTGGAGATACAAAATAAGATATGAGGATGGGACATTGTTAGAGAAGAATCCCTAAATTTGAGATATAGAATTGCTTTAGCTGAAGCATAGTAAAAGGTGGTGTGGCCAGAACAACATAAATTATTGGGGACTGAATTGTGACAAATTTATGTCATCCTGAAATTAAATTGTTTGATTTTTAAAGATGCTTTGTTAGATGCATTTTGAGGAAAAAATGCAAACATGTTACAAGTAGAGAACAAAAAGAAATGAAGAGCTGGACTATCAAGAGGTGTTAGGCATAATTTCCAAAATAGTAAAGATGGTAAAGATGGAGCTTTCTGCTTCTCTTACCAGACTCTTCAGCTGGTCCATTTCATTCTGAGGTGTAAAGATACTCAGGGCTGAGCTGGTCCTCCTGAATCGGTTCCTGTGGTCTGCATGAACTAACCAGGGGTTAACCAGTGGAACAGCCGGTGCTTTGGGTTGTCAGTGGAAACTGGGGTGCAGGTCTTTGGTCTCAATGAGGCTGCAAGGACATTCTTTCTCAAAACCCTCACATTTTCTTGATAGACCTCAATGCTAAGGTACAGCACAGCAGAAAACCCCGACCACATTGCGCTTTCTCTGTCAGTACTGTTTGCAGTGTTCTGAAATTACTGAACTGGAGTTGGTCTCATGGAGCTGAGATTGGCTTGAAATGATACCTTTGGTGAATCAATCTTCAGTGAAACAATTCACTAGATCTAGAATTTAAAAACAAGGTGGAGTTTGTTGGTTTATATTTGGGTTTTTGTTTGATTTTTTTTAACCTTTAAATTGAGGAAGAAATGAATGCTTTTCATACAGGCAGTAATTCTGCCCTGCATCACTATGATGAGATTGTAGGAGTATGGCATAGGAGCACCACTCAGGAAAAGAGGAGCAGTTCAGTTTTTCCAGAAGAGAGAACTGCAAGCAGCCGTCATTACTAGAGGCAGATATTTCCATTTTTCGCAGTAGCTGCAGTACCTATTTTTAATTGCTGATAGTTAACAACTCCATGGGAAATGGGAAGACCTATAGCTAGTAATTACAGCCTCTTCTCACCCTTCAGTCCTAGAGGATCCTGTCCTCTGCTAACAATTATGAAGTCTGGCACTCCCGGATCACGCTGCATATTAGGTTAAACCTAAGTAGCTGTCAGGGAGAGGAGATATCATGCCTAAGACAGGCTACCAAAAGGGGGTTGCATTTCCAAAAAGTTTGAGAATTGCTGCTTTACGCAGTCCTAGAGGCACAGATTGGAATGAGCTGTCAAATACAATTTTTCACAGAGTATTGTTGAGTTTATATAATGAGGAGGAACCTACCTGCAGAACAGGATGAAGGAAGAGAAGATTGAAAGAGACTTTGAGCTCCTCTGGCTGATCTCTAGGACAGTAAGAAAAAAGCTAAATAAGATTTTTACACTTAGTTGAAAACTCTGTATCTAGTTATTTTACAGGCTGGAATAGTAAATGTGGCTTTGGTTTGTGTTGGTTCTTTTTTTCTTTCTCCAAAGCTTTTTATGATAAAGGGAGTAACTCAATAATAAGTCGTTATTTTACTGGCCTTACAGAACAAGTTCCACCTTCTGCAGACACATGCAATTCTTTGATGAGCTGCTAGTGTGGACATATCAATTTGAGAGTGATGTCCAAGACTAAGTAGATTCGGTTTGGAAAAAAGAGCAGGAATTTAATTGTATGAAAGCAGTATATACATTTTGTCCCCAATAAATAGAGCTCTTTTAGCTTCCAAGCAAGATTTTGCTACTCTTACAAATCCACACTCGTGCTTAGCTGCAATGTTAATGGTGATTTACCATCCTTAGCCCCAACAGATGCCAATTTTCCGAGTGTAAGCAGCTCAGAAGGAGACACATATGAAGGAGACAAATAGATGTGCAGAGCCTGGCTGGAGGAGTTATATCAGGTTGACTGATTCATGAACATCTACTGAAAGAACTTAATATGTGGCAGTTTGAATCAGTGACTTGTAAGAGATGACAGATGTAGCCAGAAACACCTTACTGGCTGAGGACTGAACATGGTGTTTCTGACCATCTGAAAGTGTTGGTATAAATGTCAGCGGCAGGCTATGTTTCCTTTCTGCTGCATATCTTTGTTCAGACAGCGTGTACTTGTCAATTACTCTGATTTGTATAAAATTGCAAGTGGCCATGTACAATGTGGTTTCCTCTGCCTTCCTCTTCCTACAGGAAACACACTCTTAATTCAAATATTTCCTTTCGTGGAGTGAAGGACACTGATAAAATGTAGAAAGCCAGAATTGGCAGTTTGGACTATCCATTCTCTCGTGCTTAAGGAAGAAAAATTTTAGATGAATTTTGAAACTGCTTTATGTTTTGTTTTGTTTTGTTTTTTCTTTTAAGAATAGAAAAAAGTGCAAAATACAGTTTGTTGAGGTGTGAGACCTAATACAAAAGCAAGAGACTTCTTATCATAGGATTTAGATTTCCACTTGAAAGGCTAAAATACCCCGAAACTCTCCTGTGATTTAGTTTTAACTAGTTGGCAGATGTTGAATGATCTCAGCAACTGTCTTTGTTGCTATTCCATAGTAAATATGTAGCAGGCTGAGTGTTTATAATCTCTGTAATACGGGATTTGTCAGTCTTCCTTTATTACCTGTAAAATGGATTAGGAGAACAGTGAGATTGGACTGGTTCTCTAAGGAATGTAAGAGAGTTAAATGTCCAACCTTATTGGGGATTTTAATGAAAAATATGTCTCTAGTGATTATATTAAAAATAGCAAGATTCCTGGCTCCACTTCAGCCCTCTCTATTTCTTCTCATCCAACTAGATCATAGTACTCTCACAATTCCCACCCTTTCTAAAATCACTGGGAAATTACATTCATCTTTGGACAGAAAGTGCTGAGCATCTTCCTAGAGCCAATTTATGATTTAATGTCTGTTCTCAGTGATGCAGTAGTAATGAAGATGCAGATCTGGCTGGGCAGATAGAAAAGGTTTATTTTTCCACAGATGCAGGTTTTTCCGTCTCTTATCTTTACATGTTTTCTCGTTTCAGGCTTTATTAGCAATGAGTTGAAAAGATCAACATTGACATACGTGATGTGTCTGTGATTCCAAGCTGGAAACCATTTCTAGCTTCTTTGCTGGGGAATTACAGCACTATTCAGCTGAAAAAGCCCTTCAAATATGTCCACTCAAATATGAAGCAGCAGTTGCCTGAGAAAAATGTGCATTTTAATGAATTGATTTTAAAACATCACATAGCAACTGGAAAAAACCACACAATTTAAAATGAAAAAGAAAAGCTAAACTACAAAGAGCCATTAGGCTTGTCTGATCCATTAAAATGTATGCGTTATGTTGGACCTAAAGTGTATACAAGTGAAAAAATGAATGCAGTAAAAACAAAGAACCCAGTAGACCAGTCTGGATAAATCACATAGTTAATTATAAAAGATATTCAGGATTCAGGGTTTAATTTAATCAGTGTGAATAAATCATCCTGTAGTTCTCCTCTGGAATCCAAAACAGTTTGTCTTTCTTACCCACCACTGCTAATGTGAAAAAATGCTGTTCACGAGTTAATTTATATTAACTCCTGGAGTTAATCTATGGCTTAGTAAGAAACAGAAGATAATAAAATCATTTATTAGAATTAATATAATCTATTTTGCTCTGGAAATAGAGAGTTCATAGTGAAACACCAGAGTAAAACCAGTGTTAAGACTGCCATGCAGGTGAGGACACCCTGATTAACTGTTTTTCTGAAGAGAAATTCACAGATCCATTTCTTCCAGGGTAGCAGCTAAATCCTATCACTGGCCCGTGGCTCCAGCCGTGCCTGACAGCCATGCGAGGTAGAACATAAAACTCGTTTATTTACTGGGGTATTAAGCAAACTTCAGCAGTCATTGTTAATACTTTGGACGACATCCAAGGCAGAAGTCAGGAGTGCTATTGGCTCAGGAGTATAAGGAAGGTTTCTGGAAAGTTGGAGCATTAATGAAAAGACTGCTTATCTTACCTACCAGGACTTGAGCAAAAGGCCAGAGCATCAGATAGAAGTACAGCAGCCTTCTTCTGAGAGGTTCTTTTTTTCTGACAGGGTCTGGCTTTTTTGGAATAAGACAGCAGAGGATTGGCCCACATCTGTATCTTTATACTTTAAAAACGTGGAAACTTTGAAGTGTGTTTGCATGGCTGTATAAAAATCAATTAAAAATATACCTAAAAGAGAAATATACCACAGACATAGCCCCAGTTTGGTCAACATTTTTATTATAGTTCAAGATTAATAGGATTTGAGGATAAGGCAGGTAAAGGTTGCATCTGTACTGAAGTGTGAGTGGCTGGAAGGTTTTGTCAGTAATTTTCCACTTTAAAACAAACAAACAAACAAACAAACAACCAGACAACTGAAAAAGTCCTATGAAAATCTTGGGAATCCCAGACCTTTTCCAGGAAGCCTGTAATTATTAGGGACTTTGAGGGAAAAGATAAGATTCATAGCTTTATATGCCGTAAAGTTGCACAAGTCATGGAGATGATTTGTGCAAAATGATTATGTGTGAATGCTGGGTGGAAGGGAGCTCATAAACACAATTTTGTTGCTACTTGTGTTGATGAATATTTCACTGAAGTGCTTCTGTACCACAGGGAGCTCACACACTGCTGATCTAACTTAGACATGGTTCAACATGGGTAAAATGAGCCTCATCTCCCCTGGACGGGTTTAAAGTTTCATTTGGTTTTACACAGCTGCCATAGAAATCTCTGGGATATATTTATATCCTATTTAAAATAGTTGCAATCCACTTCAGTGAACAAAGCTGTACAAAATCCTTTTACCTTACAGAGGTTCAAAATCAATAAATGCATGGTAAAATCCAAGATCTTCACAAAAAAATATGTGCATGAGGATTGTGCTGGTACAAGCACAGAAATACCTTAACTACAATTCCCAGAGGAACTTTCATCATATTTCTTTATTATTATTAAGAAGATTTTTGCTTGCTTTCCTCATGCTCTCATTCTGTTGTTGCTATTCTATTACATCTGTTTTTCTGTTCAGGATTTTGGCACTGCTGTCAGGTACAGGTTACTGTAAGGGATGAAGGAGCTAAATCCAGCCACTTCCATGTCATAGCCATCCAGATGTGCAGCTTCCTCATTCGTTTGGGCTGCATTTGTTCCTGAAGCTGAAAAGAATGTTGTTCTCTTATGTTGCTCTATTTTCATTAAAAGTTTGATTTACAGTGAAGGAAAAAAGTTTTTACCTGCAGGTTTTTATGTGGGTATTGACTCTGATTTAATCTCCATATTTAGAGATTTTAGAAGGTTAACTGGCACCTTTCTGCTGAGTTGCATGTTACAGATTCATCCAGGCAGTTGGACTTGAGGATTTTTGTTGGTCCCTTCTAACCAAACTATTCTATTCTATTCTATTCTATTCTATTCTATTCTATTCTATTCTATTCTATTCTATTCTATTCTATTCTATTCTATTCTATTCTATTCTATTCTATTCTATTCTATTCTATATTTACTGCTGAATGCATATTTTGAGAATGTTATAATCAACTTTAAGTAAAGCAAGTTTAGAAAGGATCAGTGAGGAAATCATGAGAGGGCAAGGCCAGAGCAGCAATAGTATGAAGAGGAGTGTGAGGATAGAGGGAAAATAGAATGATTGATCCAGTAAAAAATACTAAGATTATGACAATATTGGAAAACATACAGAAAAAACTACAGGTATTTAAGAAGAGAAATGTCAATGTATATGGTCACATCTTATTAAAATCGATAAGGAGTATTTTTGCCTATGTGTTGCCTCACGAAAAAAGTTTTTCTTATTTTAGCCGTGATAGTATTACTGACACATTTCCCTCAGACACATGAGATGCCATCTATTCTTAGCTGGAAGGAAGAGTAATTTATTTTCTTTGGCCATACTGCTCTGTAGGCAAGCTATCTCCTGAGCAATTCCTAATCCAGTGAAAATTAGCAAAGCTTTTAATGCTGAAATAGTTGTGGAAGTGAAGTAGGTGTCAAATGAAGTGCCTTTCCATGACTATGGCGAGAACAGAAGAGCAATATGGCAGAAAGTGTTAATGGTAATTATCTGCTAATGATGAAATCCTGTGCAGAACCTGCAAGCCAGTGGAGTTACGGAAGCATCAATACACATGAAAGGTCTCTTCTGTATCTCATTAAATGAAAAACCAGAAGTGAACTGAGAAACTCATTCTCAACTATGCGGCAAAACAGTGATCAGAGTCTGCACTAATAAACCAAGTGTCTGACCCAGTGTCTGACC
This sequence comes from Pomatostomus ruficeps, assembly GCA_013400735.1. NCBI lineage: Eukaryota > Metazoa > Chordata > Aves > Passeriformes > Timaliidae > Pomatostomus > Pomatostomus ruficeps. The sequence continues at coordinate 139,975 of VYZT01009860.1, forward strand.
CACAGGGACACGCTATAGACAATTAAAACAGGATTTATTAACTTCTGTATTCCACAGAAACTGCCATTCTCATTTCGGAAAGTAGCCCAGATTGATCACTGCATTGTGGAACAAATCCAATATAAAATCAAACTCTGAATAATTTATGACAGTGCTTGTAAGCCTATATTAAAAAACTTCACAAATGCGTAAGTCCTCTAAAGGCCAGAAAAGAGTAATGAGTTTATATTTGTCTTATTTCTGCAGTGTAGACAGGTTCTCCAGTGTACTGTGAGAGACTATACTTGATGTGAAATGCTAGAAATTACTTTTTAAAATAAAAAACTGCTGAACCCCTATCTTTTTCTACAACATTCTTGTGATCTTTTTCCTGAGCTTATCATAATATTTGACTAAGACCAGTGGCATTCCAGATGTTTTCTTATTGTTATTGGCATATGTGGATGGAAAAGGACTTTTCATTGAAAAGTTACAATGAAGACTTCACCAAAGTGTCCAAAGAACCCCAATTTATAGGCGGAAGGGCCTCCTGCTCCCCCTACACCTGGGATATTTGGATCTCATTCTGGAATGGGGAGTCGAGCTATATAATAAGTTTCTACTTTTCTTACTCCCCAATTACAAGAAGCACAATGAAAATAGGACATAATACTAATTATACTGGTCAGATTGGCAGGACTGTTCTGGTTCAGAACATATTTCACCACTTTTCTTGCCAGAAACATGTATTTTCTGCTAACAAAAAAACCGCTGTGAAGTTGGCAGCCAGAGCCATGATTGTCTTCCTGATTGTCACCATATGGTTTGCAGGTGAGGTCCGTGGCCACTTATTTAAGACTTATCAAAAAGATGAATATTTTGCCAATAGGTTTTATAGTTTTCTTCACCCTTGGGAAAAAAATTACTTATTGTTTTGTTTTCTGCTCTCTGTGCTTCCAGCCAACCCCCACCCACTCCTGTGTCAGTACAATTCGCCCATATTAAAGAATTTGAGAGGCTGATTCATCCTTGTGGTGAGGCCACTAATTCTCATGATGAACATTTCTCTGTACTTTGCTGTGAATTATTGACAGAATTAAGTAAGTTTAGGAGTGCTGCCTACTAATGCCCAGCTGCCTTCTGAACGCCAAAAGCAGTAAGAACATTAACAGTAGCCCTGTTCCACTCCCCCAGGACTGCTTCTGCACATGAGACCCTCAACATTTTGCTGCTGGTCTGTCAAAATTTCTCCCAGTTCCTTCTCCCCGTGTTGTATTCAGAAAACAGTATATAATTCCTGCCTGGAGCTCAGAAAGGTGAGGAAACCTGTTGGGTGGGGTTATTAAGAGTTATCCTCCTTTGCCTTCCTTTGGCCTGTAATATGCTGAACGTGGTAGAAGGTTAAAATATCAGAGTAAGGAAGCAGAAGAAGGGTAGAAAATGGAAAGAAGGTACTGCATCCTCTGTTACTTTTCCTCATCAAGAAAACCTCTAATTTGTCACCAGGTTTATTCATTGCTCTGAAAAGTAGATGAAGGCTTTCAAATAACATCACCTTTGAATGTAATAATAATTCTGGTATAAAAGATTAGATTTCTGTGATCATAAGACTAACTTCTTCTAAACTGGATCCCAACTGACTTCTGAAACTCAAAACCTTAAATTTCTCATGTCATTTGTCACCCTGTTGATGAGTTTTGGGAGCTTGCTGTACTGCACACATATATTTAATGTCTCTTTTATGGTAATACAGCTTATTAGCCAAAACGTAATATAGGCTTCTTAAATCCATTATTCAAACCTTATATTTCTGTCACCACAGTAGATTTGTGGTGAGTAATTTCAGCATTTTGGAAAGTAGCCATCAGCTGAATGACTCAGAGCAAAGGGTTTTACACAAATGCAGATCATGATGGTATAAATTCTTTCATAAAAAGATTGAATCATTGACAGTAGATGTTCTTAATAAAGATGTATTCCAAGGGCCCAATTAGCACAGTCTTTTTTTATGCAACCTTTGTGTTGCGAAACAAAGAACTTGTTTTAAAAACCTAAAATCACATGTACTTTCTAATTTAGTCTCATTTTTTTGCATAAATATTCTGCATTCTCCACAATAAACTTATGAGGGAGAATAATGTGGTCCTGAAAGAGCAGGAGAGGCTTTAGAGAACCATTGAGGCTGTCAGGTGGAGTAAACAATGAGGTGCTTGTACCTGATTCCCAGCCACATCCCGGGCTGCATCACCAGCCCCATGGGCAGCAGGGGAGGGAGGGGATCCTGCCCCCCTGCTCGGCTCTGGTGAGACCCCAGCTGGAATACTGCACCCAGCTCTGCGCCCCCAACATAAGAGAGACGTGGAGCAAGTCCCGAGGAGGCCACAGAGATGCTCAGAGGGCTGGAGCACCTCTGCTGTGGAGACAGGCTGGGAGGGTTGGGGCTGTTGAGCCTGGAGAAGAGAAGGCCCTGGGGTGACTTTATAGCCCTTTCCAGTACCTAAAGGGGCTCAACAGAGCTGGAGAGGGACTTTTCGAAGGGCATGGGGTGATAGGACAAGGGGGAATGGCCTTAAGATAAAGGACAGGTTTAGATTAGATATAGGAAGAAAATCTTTACTGTGAGGGCGGTGAGGCACCGGCAGAGATTTTCCAGAGAAGCTGTGGATGCCCCATGTGTGGGAGTGTTCAAGGCCAGGTTGGATGGGGCTTGGAGCAACCTGGTCCAGTGCAAGGTGTCCCCGCCCATGGCAGGAGGATTGAAACTAGATGACCTTTAAGGTTGCTTCCATCCCACACCATTCTGTCATTCTTTGATTCCGTGATCTGATGATTCCTTTTTTTTTTTTTTTTGATTAAAAAATTTGATAAGAACAACAGGAGGGTGTGACAGTGAAATAACTTTTGCAACAAAATAAGTTGGTGGACAGACAGTCTTTTGAAGGGATATTAAAGGGAATAGAAGTTGTTGAAATAGAATCAAATGCTAAAAATATGGAAAAATATAAAAACCAAGAGACAGAAAAATATTTATAACAGTATTAAATAACTGAGCAGTTCCTAGCAAGTCCAGGTCTCATAGTACATCTTCACATTTGATTATCAGAGTGCTGGTGTATACAAAGTAACTTTTAAGTAGTTGTAAATACAGGTGACAGCTGAGGAAGACTAGGATTTTCCTAATTTATGTTTGTGTTCAACTGTTTGTCTCCAGGGAGTCAATACCACTAAACAAGGAGGTAGTAGTAAAGATCCTGTAGAAAGACTGAAAAGGCATATTTTTGATTTAAGAATAGAAACGGTAACTTTGAAGAAGAAAGCCACTTTAGGAAAGACGTGTGAAAGAAGGAAAGCACTAGTAAGTGCCTAAAAGGTGATTGCTAGACTTGGGGGAGATGCCTATTAATAAAGAGATTATAATCTCCATATTTCCTGGAGGATTACTAAAAGAGAAAAACCAAACCTTCTATCATTGATGATATCACACTATCTAAACCAAGTATTGAAATCAAGAATAATAATGAAAGAAGCCAGAGCTTTTTGAATGTATTTGTCTCTCACACAGTAGAAGCCAAGTGCTGTTTCAGCAGAAGTAAAAGTCTGAATGAAAAATGGCCCAGAAAGAATCTGCCAGGGAACAATAGAGGCACAACAGGAACCACAGTCTGCTCCCTGAAGGTGAGGGAGCCGGCGGCTGAGGATGGGAACGCGGCTGGCACGGGGGGCAGGAGCCTCACGGAGAAGGAGCCAGTGCCCCACACCTGAGCAAGGCAAGCAGGGCACATTGATGACCCCACCAAGGCTTAGCTGGGAGTCTGGGCCACAGCAAGCCCACGGTTGTTGCCCTGACTTTGCAGTGTTCAGTGTTTTTTTGTTAGACTTTCTTTTTCATGGCCATGACTTGTTTTCTCTCTATTATTTATGTTTTCTTAAATTGTATCTGTGTTTACGAATTTTAATATACTGGGCGGAGAAATATGATTGACAAATACTTTGACCAAGTGGATTATAGGAGGTGGTGATTTCTACCTCCAATCCACGGTGATGTGTGAAAACATATAAATAAAAGTCGGAGGGCTCTGCTCTCTCTCTTCCTGCTCTCTCTCCTGCTGCGTCTGTGTGTTCTTTGTGTGGCTCTCCTTCGGGCCTTCGGCCTAGCAGGCCTGCCTGGGGAGTGCCGTACACGGTGGTGAGGAAGGTCTGAGATCAGGCTGGGATGTTAAATCTGAGTGTCAGCAGGGGGCACGCCCGGCTGCAGTGCAGGTCAGAGCAGGGGACACGGCCTCAGCTAACAGCAGCTCCCAGGAGATGGAGTGGGGAGTCCCCAGTTCCAGCTTTTTTATTCATAACAGCTGAAAGCAGTGAACTGGCCTTGAGCTGCTTCTAGGAGGGGAGAGAACTCAGAGCCCTGAGGACATCACGGTAACGTGGTGGTTTGCATAAGGGAGAACTCACGTATGAAATATGTGATTGGAATATCTAGAAGAAGATTGAGTGAAGGAAAAAATGTGAATATAATAAGGCAACAGATTACTTCTTTTTAATGTGTGACAGGAGAAACAGATAACCGACCTAAAACAAGGAACACCTTTCCCCCAGAAAAATTGCTGAAGAAAGAAGAGGTGCAAGGAAGGACTTGGGATAACACAGCATGTTGTTTAAGGAATGACTGGTGGTTTCAAAATGAGAGAACTGAAACCAGAGAAATAAGGAGGGGCTGAGAATGAGAATAGCACAGGAAAAGTGGAAAGTGATATCTGGATTAGGCAAGAAAAGGCAGCAAAAATTTTGAGGTCCAGATCCAAAGAACTTGGCCACTGTTAGGACCACCTGTGCCAGACACGCATATAAATTGTTTGGCAAAGCAATTCTGGTTTAGCAACAGAGTTTTCCAAACGAGGAACAGGAAGTTAAGCACCTGATAGAAACGGGGTTCTTAAGAATGGAAATACACATCTGTAATTGGGAGCTGAGAAGCAGCAGCACTCTAAACTCTCTCTCGTCTGGATTTGGCACCTGTCTCAAAGTTATAGTTAAACTTCCATGTGGAGACTGCAAATCTTCACCTTTAAACTTCGACACTTATACTGTGATGGTGAATGAAATAGACATCTCTCAAAATATTTTTGTTAAGGGGTTTGTTAAGGCTGTTTTATGGAACTCACACTGCCAACCCTTGGCAGAGAGAGCCCACCACACTGAAGAGATAAGTAAGTAATTTTTGAGTGATTTCTCAGTTTTCAGAGAATGTCATTACATCTTCAGGCTAAGAAAGGACAGAGAAAGCTACTTCCCCAGGGAAAAATATAATTGCTTTATGAAAAAAAATCTTCAGTGAAATGTACCCATCAAGAAATCTACTTTTCCTTACAGTTCCAGACAAAAAAAAAAAAAAAAATCCAGCTGTCACCCAAACTGCATCATCCTCTAGGGGCATGAAGTGATGTCTTTATTAATAAACTAATCCTGGACACAATTTGGGCCTGAGCACAGATATATGATCATCCAAACTCCTGAACTGCCAGCATGGTCATGTCTGTGGTGCAGTTTGGAGTGTTAAATAAGCACTTTTACAAACAATACCCAGGCAAGGACTGGGGGTACATTATGGGCCAAGGATCCAGGAGGTAGGATCCAGCTGTTTTGTTTCAGGGGGAAAGAGTGAGAAGAGTCAGCCAAATGCATGTGAGTTGTGCTGTGCTAATCAATACCAGACATACCAGAGTCAGAGAATTGTTGCTGGCCCATTTCGTTTATTTTCAGAAGCAGCCTGGAAGGACAGGTAGCAGCATCCCAGAGTTATCTTGACATTTGAAGTGATGTGTTGAGGAATCATAAGGCTCGATAGCCAGATTGTAGTGGTACAGGCACCAGCTCTGGTTGTGGTCAGGTAAGCAGCTCCTTGATTTAAAACCCGTCCTTTAAACCTTGCCTCATGTCAGTGATTACCTCCTGTCTGTGTCGACTCAGGGCTGCAGAATGTGGAAGCTTACAGGAGCAAGATAAGAAGTTTCAAAAAGTTAAAAGCCCAGTTCCCAAGGACTTTTAATAAGACCCGAGAATCCCTTAGGTCTCTTTGAAAATCCTATCTGAAAATAAAAATTGGATGAAGTGTAGGATTTATTGGTTCTGACAAAAAAAAAAAATAGAAGCAGCAGGTTTTCAGACAAGCTGCAGACTGGAATAACAGAAGAGAAGTGATATGAATTTTCTAACAAGTCTTGTCAGTTTTCCTGTCCTTATTAAGGAGAACAGAACATCTGCAAATGGGGCAGACATGATCTTGAAAGTAAGTCCTGAATCAATCAATTCAGCAAAGAACAATCTGTACACATGATTTTGGTTTTGGCAAATCATCAAACAGCTATTAACTGGAAAGCTAAGTGGGGTCAGCCATTCAAGCCTGGCTGGAAGATAATAAAATCATAAAAGCATTATAATATGCATTACTTAAATGTGAATAGTCAAGGCACATTTGAATTAAGTGTGGCTGGTTTCAGCTTCAGATTATGAGGCCCATGTTTAGATGTGTCCATGTAGGTGCCCATACTGAATGAGTTACTGAGCTCCTGTTATAGTCAGTGTGATCTGTCAAGGCCAGAGGGCTTTTCAGCTGCTCAGATGTGGGGAGCTAACTTCGAGTGAATAGCTATTGACTTTGGTGTCTGCTGTATCTGCAGCTCACCCGTCACAGCTGCTCCATTCTTTATGAGAATATGACTTTTTTAGTCAAATTCATCATGGGAAACTCAGCAATTTTAAGCAAAGGATTTAGAATTATTTCCAGCGTACCTTGGTTACCCTATTGACTCTTTCATCTAATTAAAAGATAAATCCCTTCATTGCAAGATCTGTAGCCAGCTGGTCATCCATACCCATGTGCTTTATAGAAATAGAACTTGGAAGTGAATATCCCATGGAACTCCTATATCTATTTTGGGCTTATATTTTCTTCGGTTTAACTTTGGTCCTATTTTTAACTGTAGAACATCAGTACTCGCCAGTGAACCTGATAAGAGCAGTTCTGGGCCACACTCAGGACCCGCACAGCCCATACATTCTCTCTTGCATTCAGCATTTACCTGTAGCACTGGTGGCCTATAGCATTTACCTAAAAGAGTACAAAAGAATGGGCCAAGCACATAGTCACATTTCTGTAGTTTACTTTTCCAGCCTTCAGAAATTTTCAGCTCAGAAAGTCCTAAATCAAAGATTGTATCATATTCTTGCTAATTTCTAGAATTTTATGAGTCATTCTTTAAAAAAGTGTTCCTGTGTGTTGACAGGATGGTGAACTTAGTTCTTCATGTTTATGTTTTGCATGCTACTTAAGAATTTTTAAGCCTTCTGTCTTACACACTCCTCTCCTCCAGCTGGAGAACAAGCTGAATCATTTCACTGTTTTTTCTGGATTTACTTACTTGACCATAACATGTTTTTTAGAACCTAGCAGCATAAGTCTAAGATTTTGTTCCCTAGTCATAATACCTCCAAGGAGAGGTGAATTCCTGTTCATCTAACCTCTGTGTTGGCAAACTTACATTCTACATTTTGTTATTCTAATCTTAGTTTGCACTAATGTCAGATACACTTCATAAGAAGCATGTTAATAAAAGCATTTTTTCACAACAGTGGTAATTCTGCCTTTTGGACCTTACTAATATTGAGAGATGTTTTGTAATTCTAGCTTTTCTGAGGGGAAGAAAATTAAGGGTAGCAAAGGTTTTCTAAATCAATAGGAAACAGATGTGATTCCCATGAAAACTCCTGCACTGAAGCTTTATTAGCTTGTTTATAACATTTAAGTAAATCAGCTCTAAAATAAATAGTGCTGTGGGGCAGAGGACATTGATTAACTCCCTGAGTTTGGAGGGCATTTCTACCCAAATCCAATTTTATAGGCATTAAGACAAGTGGGAAATTTCAACTCATTTCAACACTAGGAAGACTTTTTAAGACCATTTACACAAATTGAGCATGTTAGTCTATGGGGTTTTTTTGTTTAATTACTGCATTATAGTAATAACAAAAGATCAGTTTTTCATGAGATTACACATAGATACTAATGCTAACTGAAGAGCGATGGATGGGACATACTTTGAAAAACTAAATTATAAATTAATGGGATGATGCTCTGCCCTCAACTAGTGTGGTTCTGAATTTCTAAATTTGCTAATAACTGGAAAAAGTAGGAAACAGTAGGTGTGTGCTATTTGAGTGGAAGTATATTAATTGCTGTAGGTTGGAAAAGCCTGATACAGACAAAACGGTTGAGGTAAAAAAGGCTCATATGATCTGTGAGGCTTTTGAATGGCAGTGAGTTGGAATATAGCTCTGGCAAAAATTTGAACTTAAAAAAGCTGGGGTTTTAAGTGTAAAGAAGTGCTATCATCTTGAAGGGAAATTTTCCCTTGAATATGGTAATTTTTTGTTATGCTTATGATTAGATTTATTATTGTGAATAATAAATTTTCATTAATATTAAGTGAAAGTTGATTATAATCTTATTTTTCTACTTTAGAATGTACAAAAATCTAGAAAAGTTTTAGACCAAAAATGTAAATTCTTTCTTTTTGATTGCTTTGCCAGAATATTTTGCTTCTCTTTCCATGATGGTATGTTCTTTTAGGTTTTTTTTTCCCCTAAGTAGCTCATTTTTGCATATAGCCTGGAGCAGAGCTGCCAGCTTTGAAAACAGAGGGTTTAACTGTGAAGATATATACCAGTTGCTTCTGAAGTGAGCTCATCTGGGATTTCTCACCTCTCATTCTGAGCTCTGGCTGCAGTTCGAGCACCCCAGAGAGCATCTCCATGGCCGGATGCCAGATGCTCTCAGTGCTCCTTACCTGTCCCATCCCAAAGGATTCAGGTTTCTGGTTTGCACTGTTCCCTTTCATCATCACAGGGCCCAAGTGTCTGCTTTGATTTGCACTCTGCACAAACTATGTTGGGGTAGAATTTGGCCAATTATCCTTGTTTCCACTGAGCTACAATAGTAACTCTGCATGAGAGCTTAAGGACTAAACTGCACTAATTACAAAGTATTATAAATTTTGCATTTAGAAACTTTTTTTCAAAGTGGAGATACATCACAGTGACAAGTCAGAGCAGCTGAGATGTAGTAGTGTGGAATAACTGATTACTTCTTGGCAGAAAGAGCAGTGATTTACTGGTGAGAAAATTTCCTCCTCTGTTCCTCTGACAAGCACCAATAAATTACTCTGTCTTTTCCCTAACTTTAAATATTTACAAGCATCCCAGGAGAAAAATGTATTCTTCATTCTCTGAACACTCTTTCTGTGTCTTGCATGATCACTTACTAACGGTATTATGACACAGTGCTATTTAGTATCTCCCAGAATCACAGCTTTAAGACATCTCTGTCTTGTTTGGCTCTATCTCAAATCAGGTGACGTGTTTCTCTTCCCTCTAAATTTGTCCCGTGGATGTGTGATATGTAGTTGGTGAGACAGAGATGAGTTAAACCACTGACCTCCTGCAGGAAGCAGTTATCATTCATCTTGCAGTTTGGGACTGTCACATTTGGTTACTGAACAGCTTTTAAAGCAAACTGCTCCAGACTCATACTGAGGTGAATCAGGGGGGACAAAAAGTAATTTTTTCTGTCTGCACCCTGGAATTTTTGAGGTTTATAAATGTGCTAATAGTGCCACTCTCACCTGTTTACTCAGGTTTCTAGAATTGGAATAGTGCTTAATTCTGACAGAAACTGTGGGACAATTATAAAATTTGATTTAGCATTTTAGTAAAAGTTGAGGCCTAGGCTGTAATTCATTCTGTCATTCTGTTTCTTTCAATGCTTGTCCCTCTAATCTTGCATTCTTTTTATGTTGCTGTAGTTATCCAATGTCCAGTTACTCTTCCCATTGCTCATACAACTTTCAGTTTTCACATTTTAGAATTCCATTCAAATACATTCTTTGCATTATAACCTACTTTTCCATTAAATAATTTTTAATAATAATTTTCAAACAGAAATGGGATAGAGACATGCCTTGATACGTTAGGAATTTAGAAATTTCATTCTAATAAATACAAAATTAGAAATGAGGTAACATCTTAAAATATTTAAATAGGATTGCAAAAAGTATTAGCTCAGTATTGCAAAAATTGGAAATATTATGAGATGCTTCCTAAATCAGGATCCATTTTTAAAATCTAATCTAAATCACATTTTACAGATTTCTTCCATAATCTTGAGCAGTGGAAGTTTATTGTTGGAAACTGATACTGTGCTATTTTACATTATGTCGTATTTCATTGCTGGCAATAAAGTTTGATGGGTTGGCTGCAGTAGTTATTATCCTGGAATTGTGAAATGGTTTGTTTTGGAGGGGACCTGAAGGATCATCCAGTTCCAGCCCCCCTGCCATGGGGAGGAAGATCTTTGACTTGTCCAGCTTGGTCAAAGCCTCATCCAGCCTGACCTTGAACACTTCCAGGGATGGGGCATCCCCAGCTCCTTTGGGCAACCTGATCCTGCATCTCACCACCCTCACAGAACAGAATTTCTTTGTAATACCTAATCTAAACCTGCCCTTTCAGTTTGAAACCATTTCCCCTTGTTCTGTCACTACATGTCCTTGCAAAAAGTCTCTCTCCAGCTTCATGTTTGTTCCAAAGCCTCCTTGGATAACTGTGATTTTCACCTGTGTAGTGTAGATTAAAAGATTTTTATCTCTCAAAAAGTTTTCAATTGTGAAACTTTTGGCAAGTTACTGTTTGAGCCAGGGAACGTGCAGGGAGTGTTAGACAAACTTTTAAAAGAAACTGGAATCCCCATTTCTCCTCAGTTATTTGAAACAGCAAAATTCATATAACTTTACAGAGTATATGTATGTTTGCTTTAACATGGAAGCCTATATTCTTTATATGCAGTAGCGAACTTGACAAAACTACACAGAGCAATGACAATGCAAAGCAGCAGGAAGGCACAGGGCTTTCAGTAGAGACGGAAATTTGCAGGGAATACAGCTGGGCTTCAGTTTTACTGTGGCCACAACCTGCAGTCAAGTACTTGGAATAGCAGATCTGAATACTCATCCTGCAGAATTCCAAGGTTTTACAGGAAATGGACTGCAGAACAAAACAGTACTCTTCAGTTCTGGCAACAATAAGTATTAGCAGCGTAGTTTCATGCACATTTTAAGGTAGCACAAAATTCCCCCAATGCCGAAAAAGCTGCCTGATGGATCTGCCTTCTCCTGAGCTGGCCTCGTCCTGCCCTGTCCTCTGCAGGCTGGGAGAAGCAAACCCAGCTAAAGGTAGCCAGAGGTGAAAGAGGAAGGAATGAACAGTCAGGGCTGTGATCACACAGTGGGATGCCGGTATTAAATGCTCATGGAATTGTTATTTTCCAGTGTTTCTTTTCTGCTCTCTATCTCTGCAGATAATTATGTCCTCTTTCTTCCCGAGAAAGAGCCACAGTATAAGCTCCTCAGGGCTACTCATCATCAAGGAGCTGCTATATTCTTGTGTCATAGAAAGATTTGATCCAGGAGAGGTATTTTTTTCTTAGAGAAGGAGAGTAGCTGGAGCTGGTAATGGGGCGTGAATGACTCAATTAACTTGTCACGTGTCAGGAGTTCAGGAGGTCATCAGATCTAGTCACAATTTCCACCAGCTCTAAGCATTTTCTGCCAACAGTGTGTTTTTAAAATCCTTTATTACATACTATTATTGTCTAAAACTATTCCCCCCTGTCCCTTTATCTCTTGTTACTGCTTTATCCTGGTTCGGTTGCTCTGGTTTCTCACACCTGGAAGGTTGTTTTCAGTTATTTGGGCAATGCTCTCAGGCACACAGTGGGATTCGTGGGGCTGTCCTGTGCAGGGTCAGGAACTGGACTTCAGTGATCCTCGTGGGTCCCTTCCAGCCCAGGGAATTTGAAGGCAGAGTGAAGGGAGCAATCCAGCATTACTTCAGCCCAGTGCCCACAGCTCTTTAAGAACACAGTCCTTGACTGCAGAGCAGGGATGCAGGGAAAGTGGCACGAGAAAGCCAAGAAAACCGCTGTTAAAACAGCCTCCTGGTGAGACACACTGAGTCAATGGACTTGGGTATCTCCTAAAACCATTTTTGTGCTGCAAGTGGAGCCGTACACTCCTGGTGGATCATGCTGCATCTGCAGTCTATCCACATCCCAGCGTGTCACGTCAGGAGGGGATTCAAAGGGAACGACAAGTAAAAGCAAGGAGTAACAGTGTGATGGAATGTAAGTAACATCAGTGTCTCTTGTTTTTTTTCCATCATGCTACTTAAGAGGTCTGTGCTTTGATGTGTAATACAAAAGGGCACTAGTGGAGGGAAATGTGAAGGATGGGTGGGTGTTGGTGATGTGCAAAATAGCAAGCTTGCCTTTAAATGGCTTGGCAAGGACCTAGCTGTGAAGAGAAGGCACTGCTGACAACTTGGAATCCCCCTAAGTGTGATGTCCCTTCTCCTTGAGCAGGCTTAAAATTGAAATAGTGACAGGCTTTTAGTTACGTACATTTGCCTTCTCATTATTGAAAGTGAGTTGGGAAAATTTATATTAATTGATATAAAGAAAAGCTGAAGAGATGCTTTCAACTGGAAAATTATGTTTCCATTTATAAATTATCAAGATCTTTTATTGACATGTATACCGTTTTTAAAATAAAGTAGTTTAGCAAATAAGGAGTATTTATTGTGATTTTATTTTAGTCTTGTTGCAACGTTTACCTGGTTAATGTCTCTGCTGATGATCTCTTGGACTACCTGGCACATGCCTTTCATTTTGCTTTAGATAAATTCTTATAGCTTCAGGTAGAAAATGTTTTTAAGGAATGCATACAATCATGTGCTATTTGGTATTTTTAAATTAAAAGTACAAAACTGCTCTGCTCCCCCAATTTGTGGAATAGTTATTCTGACGTAGTTAGAAATCTAGTTAAACTTTTAGACAGATGTTTTGTTCAGAAGGTGTTCTTTGCACTTTTATCTCCAAGATGGAATAACACAATGAACCACCCCAGTATGGCTGCACACCAGCTTTGCAGAAATAACAGTCCTTGCAGAAGGAAAGCCTAAACCTTGTTAAAAGTACAATGAGGGGAAAGAAGGGACTCCTGAAAATTAATTCCCAGCTCAAGTCACCTTAAAGCAGTGCCAGACTCTCAGTCTTCTACTGCTCTTAGCAAAGGGTATAGTCCTGTAGGTTAAGTGGCAAGGGTCTCTTCAGCTGCTGAAGCTCAGGATTTGCTACACTTGCAGATAATTTGATTTCTTTTCCTTAAAAAAAAGAGTAAAGAAAACGCATCCCCCAAATAAGAAAATACTGCTGCTTAGGGTTTTTTCTGCATGTGCCTACATAAACAAGATAACCTGAATTATTAAAAGTGTGAATTTAAAGAGGATTTGTTGTGCCACATTTGTTACACACCCACATGCTGTGTGGGCACTCAGAAGTAAAGTGATGTTCTTTGAGTTCAGCTTAGCTGGTGACTTCGCCTTTTTTTCACAGTGTGGCTGAGGTTGGCAGGGAGCTCTGAAGTCCTCATGTCCAACCCAGTGGTTCAAGGACCTCCTCAAGCCCAGGACTGGGTTCAGTTGGCTTTTGAGTGCCTCTAACAGAGGAGATGCCACAGTCTCTCTGGGCTGTCCCCGTTTTCCTCACAGGAGGGATTCTCCAGTCCCTTGATCACTGTTGTGACCCTTCCTTGGGCTCTCCCCTGCATGTCCATGGGCAGGAGTCCGGGTGTGGTCTCACCAGGGATGAGTAGAGGGGAAGGATCACCCCTTGAAACTTCTGGCAGCACTCCTCAAACGTAGCTCAGGACAACATTAGCCTTCTTTGTGATAAGGACCAAGTCTGTCGTGGCAGCCTTTGGCACTTTAAGATGGAAAACACCTATTTTAAAATGGCTTCCTTTGCACACATACACTGTGATAGCTTTTTAATTATGTGCTTTAAGACCATTTTCCCACAGATCCCTCTCTCAATCTCTCTTCGGTGAATAAGACTTTATTTTAGGTTACATGGTCACATCTACCACTCTGGCTTTTATAAGTTTGATTTAATGAATACCTGCAAACTGAATTTATAGGAATGCTGATGTATAATTAATATGTATATTCTCTGAGACATGCTAGGAAGGGGCTCACTGTTACTGTGTCCTTCTCTGTATTGGAATTTCTACACATTAATGGAAATTATGAGACATTCTTCACAATACTTCCTTCACCTTTTCTGGCTTTGGGGTTAGCCATCTGGTCGTCAGTGCAGTGCTGACTTCAGCCAGGCTGTGAGAACAGCAGGAGAACTGAAGCTATTGCAGTTACCTGCACTGCTGATAATTCAGTGCAATTTACCTCTCTGGCTTTCCCAGGTTGGAGCTCAGGAATACAGCAGCTGCGGACTCAGAAGGCCTCTCAGGGTCTTGGATATCCTGTTACCTCTTTCAGATGACATGCTGACCCTCCTACTTATGGACAAAAACTGTTGCAATCAATGCAGATATTACTGCCAGTTGGGGATTTGGGGGCAGTACACCTACAGGCTAACAAAGCGCACCAGCTGGGGCAATTTATCAGCACTCCAGTACACAATCTAGCATCAAAGAACCCATAAAGACATTCCTAGCAAATTAAGATGGCAAACATGCCCTCTACATCCTGTTTTTTCTAGAGGAAAAGATGTGTGCACCCAGAGGCATTTCCACCTGGCAATTTAAGAACTTAGTAAGGTGACTGGTGAAGTTTTACATAGGGTGTAAATATTTTAAATAGCCTTGGATTCATTAAGCATTTCTTTCTCTGGCAGATCAGGGAACTTATCTCTTTACTTATTTATACAGTAATTTTTCCTCTCGGCATGAAAAAGTAGATGAATCTATAGTATCTAACTTCTTGCACACTAGAAAATGATATGGATTAATTAAATTGAGATGAGCTTTAAACATTTTGTTTACAAAAAAGTTTAGACTGGAATTTTTTCTTTCAAAAGTCTCCTTTCATGCCAAGGTGACTGGAAAATGTATAGTGGAAATTCAGTTTAAGACAGAAGCCTCTGGTAAGACTCTACCTGACTTGTGCTCATACTATGTGTATTATTTATCATCCTCAGTATTCTATTTCTGCTATTCTTAGCCTGTGGCTTTGTTTCATTCAAGTAGTATATTGTCTGTGAGGACTAGATGGGAGCAAACTGTACAAGGCAATGAAAATCTCTTTAATTTTTTATTTTAGAAGTTCATGAGGAAAATTATAAGATGCATGCCAATACAAAATTTCTTGCATTTTGGTTATGTATTAATAAAGAAAAGAATTACTAGAAATAAGACTTCAGGTAAAAATCTTCCATTTTTCTGCTGTGTGTTTATCTCAGTTTGCACAGACGATGTGTGCCATGAAATGCATCCCCTGTGCAGGAAAGGCTGGAGGTAATACAGCTGCAAGATGGAGACAAGATCTG
Organism: Pomatostomus ruficeps; assembly: GCA_013400735.1. Classification (NCBI taxonomy): domain Eukaryota; kingdom Metazoa; phylum Chordata; class Aves; order Passeriformes; family Timaliidae; genus Pomatostomus; species Pomatostomus ruficeps. The sequence continues at coordinate 155,405 of VYZT01009860.1, forward strand.
CAATGAAGTTTTTTACCTGATAGTAAAATGAGTTTTGAATATTTTTTTTCATTCACTAAGGAGCAAAAGCAAATCAACTTTTAAAGCATTTCTTAAAAATCATAAAAATCTGCTGTAGCACTTACTTAGGCTTTCTCCGGATTGACAATTTGATTCTTGGTTTCAAATTCCTGGGTCCTTATCATTTCTCCGAAAGCACTGGATACAACTATTGCTTTAATTTAGCACTCCTCCAGACTACTCTTTTTGGATTGGCTAATTTTTACTTTTGTACAGGCATTTCTGCTTTGGCTTCTGATAATTTGTGCCTAGTTATTACAGGGAAGGTGAACGTGAAGAGTTTGAGTCCTGCTCGTTGCGCAAAGCAGAGTTCTCAGGTCTGTTTTGTTTCCTGTATTACGGCTGTCACCTTCACTTTGCTCACGCTGTGCTTTCTGTTCCATTTCTTGTTTGGCGAGCGTCAGGAGCTTGGGCTTGTTACCCTGGTGGGGATCCGTGCTGCTGATTAATAGCATAAGTGCCTAAAAATAGGTGGAGTTCAAGCAGGAGACGTTTGCTGATAATAAAATGTTATGCCTTTTATCCCGGGCTCTCAAATGTGATTCTCATCAGGTGACAAAGTGACCACTACTGCTCACAAAATGAAGGAGCTGATGTATCATTTTCTTAAAGTCATCCTCTGCAGAATGGAAATTTGTTGTGAGTGAAACAGGGAAGGCACAAGCATGTTAATCAGTTTAAATGTTAGCTACACTTATTTTTCTGCCATGGGTGAGAGGCTTCTGCTGAGGGAGGCTGTTGTGAATGTTGTGAAGAGCATGTGACGAATCTAATTTATCCCTTTCCCAAGTGGGAGCCTTGCTTGCTTGTTTAACTGAATATAATAGGTTTTGCTTGAATTTGAAATTCTGAAATCTACATAGCAAACACAGGTGTAATGAAGAGGCCAGTCAGTACCTTGTTGGTTAGGTACTTTTTTTTCTCAATCCATATGTAAATTGTAATTATTCTTGCAATGAGGTTTGGCTATGGTTATTATTAATTGTCACATGGAAAGCTGAATACAAACAACTTCAGGCAACTCTCATACCCCTTGACATTTTTCATCAGTACTGCTACAATTGGGTGCACTCTGCTCTTGGGTAGGATAAAACTGTCTTTCCAGAAAGTGATAGACCTATAGTGCACAATTACAATCACTCAAAGTTATGCTTTATGTTATAAACATTAGAAGTTATACTCTACTGGCAGTAGTAATTAATCCTCAGGTGTATTGAAAAGGTTCTACTCACCTAAAACTTGCACTGAAAAGAGAAAACTGAGCACTTTTATGGGAGAGCACACGACATAGCTTATGTGGGGACTATAAAAGGTGTGTTCTTGATTTCTTTTATCACACGCTAATACATTTCCAAAAGTTTCATCTCTAGAGTTTAAACTAAAAGTTTTGTTCTTTCAAGAAGATTCATCTGCTTGGAAAAACTGTAGCAAGTTCTTTCAAATGCTTAAATTAGAAGTATGTTATGTTTGCCCACTGGACAGGAAAAGTCAGAAATTTTACAATCGTTCAAAGAACAGTAAAACTTTGTGTTTTTCTTTTAACGTATTCAACTTGAAAATATTGTTTGTGCATAAAGTAAGAAAATTTCATTAGCATGAAAAATGCTTCTGGTTGGATATAACCTGTAGATGTTTGCATGACTTTCCTCATTTGAGTACAAACTACCCTTCCCTGCTTAAATCTCCTTGGCATTTAGATCCCAGAAGTCTGCGTTTGAATTAACTGAAAACAAAATTTGCTGTTCAAAGTTAGAAAGATTAGATACACTGAAACCTGATTTCCAGCCTAGCCAAACTCTAGTATTTGGCTCTTCTATGCTTTAGAACTTACTTATGACTGAAGAATGAAAATAATATGTTCACTTTACTGATTAAGTAATTGGACTGTAGTGAAGATGGCCATACTTTCTGGTCTATAAAATAGTTCATCTGCTCATGGCTTAAAAACATGTCTGAGTATTTTATGGTGGAAAGGGAGTATACCAAGAAAGTAAGAGAAAAACAGGGAAGCATTTTGATCTAATGGTGTTGTATCAGATATTGGGAACCAGAAGGCCTAATGCATTAAAACAGAAGAAAAAAGCAGTCACTACTCCTGGATTAAAAAACCGAAACAAACCAAACTTTTCCAAGTGTCAGGCTAGCCACTCTTCTGTTCTGCTGGAGTATTTTATGCCATCTGTCTAGACTGTAAGATCTTTAAGGCAAAATGAGATACACAAGTGGCACATAGACCACTGCTAGGACTGCTAATTGCTTAGCTTTCACAACATCTGGCACACATTATAGAACACATTTTCTTCTGCCTGTTAAAAGCAGATAATATTTATTTACCTGCCTGTCACGAGGGCTTTGAAGAGTCTCATGGAAACCAAAGGAATAAATGAGCCCTGGAGGGGAATTGATACTTTTCAGACACCACGGTCCAGACACAGCCTCTAGGTTTTTAAACAGTGTCTTGCCTCTCACTGGAACAGTTTTCTGGTGCTCTCTCTCCCTGAACATCTGCTGATGGCCACTTTCAGAGCCAGAATCCAGGTCCAGTCAGAACTCCCCTGTTGCAAATGGCCAGCCTGATGTTCTTAAAATTTGCATGCTACTGTGGGACCCGTTAAGTTTCACGCTGGTGGTTTTATTGTGCCATCAGTGCCACCTCAGTTGACCAAATTGCAACAGTCATAAAAGGGGAAGGAAAACATTCTGTCTTCTGTTGCCTGTGTTTCCTTCTGCTGAGCTGAGGAGATATAAAAGAGCCCTTGGAGTATGGGAATTGAAAAGGTGTCAGCTGGAAATGGTTGACAGCACTGCCCCCAACAGAGCAGGAGAACAGGAATTAAAATGGGACCAAAAAGTTCACTATGCAGGAATAGCATATACAGAGTTAAGCTTGAACTGGGTCACATAACAGGAATTTATTCTTTTTTTCCCCTTTCTCATTATTTCTTCTGGCTTTGAACCATTTCTTTTAGAAATGAGACCTCTTCAGTTAGTCATCATAAATTAGTCATCCACCCGTGTTTGAGGTATTGGCCCCGAGTGAACTAGCCTGCTGTAGTAAAGCATAATTCAGCTCCTGTGCAGCCTTTCTTTGTGAACAGGGCAAATGAGCTTGGATGTGGCCTCTGTTTCTTTGTGCTTGGATTCCAGCTGCTGGGACTGGTTATGGAGGGCTCCTGCGTGGCTGTTCTCTATTAGGACCTCACTGCAGAAAGGAACCTGCTGGTGCTGTGCTTACATCTCTCTGACTGCAGGAAACATCCAGATCCCATCTAGCCATATTTGTCTGCATGAAGCTGCAGAAGCTAAAAGTCATCCCACGGTGTTTTAGCATATGTTGAAAAATGAAATACTGTCAAACTCCTACAGTACTTGAAATAGACTTGAAATAGCCTTACAGTTTTGCTCCTTTACACTTTTTCTGTAGGGATCATTCAGGGATTCAGATACAGTGGGGCACAGAAATAGAGAATGAATCTCTCACTTGTCGAAATGAAAATTAACCTTCTGAACTAAGATGGCTTTAGATAACTAGAATCCCAGTTTCAAGCCTGCTTTCTGTGTTACACAGAAAGTGCAGAATGAATAATTCAATAAGTGATACCCAAGGTTATAATTTGAAATGAGAAATGTCTGGAAATTTTGTTTGAGTGAGATCTTTGTAATTTTTTAAGCCTGATTGCTACCAGCATAGATGATGGTCTAAAAATATGCTAATTGTTATTCTGTCATACCTATTCAGTGTAGCCAGCAAAGAAATTTCATGTTCCGATCAGCAGTGTAAGTCTGCAAAATAACATTTTTTGTGCCAGTTGCAACAAGTAGGAGTTTGCCATTAATTTTAAGGTGGCTGAATTTCATTGCTCTATGCACAGTTAAAACAGCTTTACAGATGGGAGAAATATTGAACATCAGTGTCTTATCATACACCGTTATGAAGCCATTCATCCTGGTTCGAGGGTGGTGGGTGCTGTCCTGCTCAAATTTTGCAGTTTAATTACTTTCCTTTTGTGTGTGTGTATGTGCTTGATGACAGCCTTCTCACAGTCTGGTTTATTACCCCATGATTTTACAATGACTAAGCAGTGATGCAAGGAAGACGGAAATGTGCATTTCCTTTGTTCTCCTGTTCTTTAAGCATCCAGCATAGGTAGGGTAAACACCATTAAAGTAATTTTGGTTCTAATATTGACTGCTCAAGTACAGAATGAGATTCTACCTTCCCAGTGAGCTGAAAGGAGAAAAAATCCCAGGCTAAGGTTTCTAAATCATCACCTTACTTCCACAGGTCTTTTTCAAGTGGCAGATGATTATTTCTGGAATCAAAAATCTTACTGTTTACTGATGTATTATTTTTTAGTTTTTCTAAACTGTCTTTAAATACTGTTTAGGTATAAATATCACACATAACAAGAAAATATAATCCCAAATGCACAGGCTAGAGGTAAACCTGTGAGGAGTGTTCTGGAATTTTTCATGGATGCAGTGATTATTTGAAACCATTCTTGTCTGTATCCAGGATGATTTTTAGGCTGCAGCTGTCTTGCTGAATATTCATTATGAAATGCTTGTATTTAAAAATAAACTCATTAGATTTGTTTTTATCACACAAACTTGTCTTTCCCCATGTGCCAGTGACCTGGCATGGTGACTGCATCTCTGAGCCTTAGGTCTCCATGGAAAATCTTCCTATTTTAGATTTCTTTTTTTTTCTTTTTTTTTCGTAAAAATAACCAACAATATGTAGATAATGTCAAGTATTTTTAGGGATGGATCCCAAAATATAATGCAAAGTTATTTAGCTGTTTTCTACCTTCTCCTTTAAAAGCCAGTGTGGGGCTACTCTCTCTTGTCCTAGACCCCCATCTCTACCATCATACTTCCAGGATAAACTGTGTGCGTTCCAGCCTGGACTTATTTCAGATTCACAGAGTTGCTCATTTAATAACAGAAGGCCTTCTATGTGACTGGAGCAAAATATAGGGAAGGGGAAGAACATTTCTCCTTTTTCAAGTTGAAAGAAAGGTTAATTCACTTTTGTGTTCCTAATTTAGTTGAGGAACAACATCCCTTGTGTAATGCAGCAGAAGCATTTTCCCAGTTTGCTTTAATTCCTGTTCCTGTCCTGAACGTTTAGGATCCAAACTTATTATTTCAAAACTCAGTGAAGGCCTGTCAGTGCCTATACTAGGAGCAAGATACTCCCTTGGTGACTGTTTCACTCTATATTGTGGAAGTATGACCACCTGCAGCCCTGGAAAATGAGGCACAGGGGAGCAGGCCAGCCAAGGTTACAGTGCCAACAGAACTGGTATCGAGCAGAGGCATTCAGCAAACCTTGGAACCTCATGAAGCACTTAAATACAATATACAGGGCCTCCTCTTTTAGTTCTTCCTTCCGCTTGAGTCCTTCTATCATCTGGATCTGTATTTTTTAAAGGTATTCAAATGATTGAGCCTTGACAAAATCACCAGTTTTGAGGAGGCAGACTTTTGGGTTTTTGACATCTTAAGGAACACAGTAGTGAGGTCTCATCTCAGGTAGCTGTAGTACTTAGGCAGTTGACATTTATTTTTAAGGTCGCTATGAGAAAACTGCAAGACCAGTTGACAAAAGTAGGAATTTTATGGCATGGCTCACTTAGATTATTTTAGAAAAGAAGTCTGGGTTCAGTTGCCTGACAAAGGGCACCTTGAGTTGTTTCAGGTACTGTGGGTACTGTGCCTAATGTCCCTGACCCTCCAAAAGGACTGAATCTCCCACCATATCTCAGTGCTGTGTGGGTAGCAGTCTGTGCTATCTCAGATGGCACTAGAAGACAATGTTTTGGCAACACATTTCAACCCCATTTTATTACAATAATAGCGATAATAACAATAATAATGAATGAGGATGTTTTTAATACGTGTATAATATAGACATGCTTAACATATTTGTGTCCCTGCCGGTGTGACACAGATATCTATAGCCGTAGTTTGCAAAGGCAAACTCTGATCCTGAGTTTTGCAGAGTGCTTGGCACTGCCTGAAGGTGGGAGAGCTGAGGTGTAGCAGGCAGTGAGATTAGCACTCCTCTTTGATCTGTAATTGCAGCTGTGTGGTTCGTGCTTTTGTGTGCCGTGCCTCCCGCTGGGGCAGGCGCTGCACACCCAGGAGCTTTGCGAGTGAAAACATAATGTACTTTATTATTCTCACCGAAAGGGGAGGGAGAAACCAAGCGAAAAATAACAAGAAACAAAAGCAAAGTACTTTTAGCTTCCCTTCATCATAAAGGAAAAAGAACACAGGAGGAAAATAGCTTCCATATTTTTAAGCATTTGTGAGTCACCCTAAATCTCTTAGGATATTTTAGTAAAAATTATATTAAAAAAGCTTCTATGAAGTAATGAACTCGTAAGTTTTTCCTTGTGACATATTTCAGTTGCTTTTTTAAATGTTTCTTTTTAACTTCTTCAGGGTAAAGACTCAGTTATCCATCTGGGAATGCAAATGTTGTGAAGTGAGCTATGTGGATTGTAAGAGGAGAAAAGAGTGGGTAATCTTTTCTGAGGCTGGCTGTTGGCGTTCTGCAGTTCTACACTGGACTATCAGTAGTGGCAATAAAGGTGTTCACACAGCTGGGAAAGCAGGGGCTGGTGCGATAATCCATGGCCTAAGGTCACTGTCCTGCCCATAAGGACCTCATTGGTACCTGTAGGGTCTGGGCTTGGGCAGGTGTGGGGGAGATAGAGAACGGGTTAGAGAAGAGTTACAGTGCTGCCAAAGAATGGCAGCAAGGGAATCCCGTCCTTAGAGAGGGTTTTACCAACAGTGCTGGAAAAGGCCTGGAAGTTCTGCAGTGGTAAAAGGTTCCAGTACTCAGCTGTCATTTGAAAGCTTGTGGAGGCTTTCAGATCTCTTTTGAAATAAAGTAGTACAAATAAAAGCAGCACTAACTGAGCAGGTATTATCTTTTGTATGTGTTCTACCTTTAACCCAGAATTACATAAATTGTGTGTTATTACATCATCAGATGTCAATGGGCAGAGCTGCTGAGTATAAGGAAAGTGAGGATTTCCTGTGAGGTAGGGAGGATGCAGCTATTGTCCACATGCTGTCAGCCATGAGCAGCTCTCTCTCCTTCCTCACAGTTGCTCCCTGTCCTCATATTTTGTTTAAATTGGGAAGTTGAATAGCTGGGTTACTCTGATGTAATACTCCAGCAGACTTGGGGCACTTGAGGACTGTTTTTTCATTGAACCTACACATCAACTTAATGATTTTAGTTATGTAAAATTGCTAAAAAATGTTGTGGCAATTACTCAGGAAGTGGCACAAAGAATTTTTTGATTTTGTTGTTCTGCCATCACATTAATAGCTAAAGGGAAGTTGAATTGATAGACAAAACCTCTTAGCTTAAAAATCCTGAGTTTCTCCTGAACCACATTTTAGCCAAGAGTCTGCCAGTGCACATTTTTCAATAGCAGAATAACAATACAGCTCATATTCCATGAACAACTTTTTTTTTTCCCCCCATGTACCCCTCTGTAAAAATGTTCCAGGAAGTTATACAAAAGAAAGAGAACTATAGATACAGAGATTGTTGTTCTGGTCCTTGACCTGATACTCTCCAACTGCTTGCAGGAAACTGAAGCCACCTTCTCAAAAAAGGCCAGGGCGTGATGTGAATCTGGTGGTTAAGTTTGTATTCTTAACAGAGCGAGATGACGAGAAGTAGCTGAGTATTGTTTCCTTGTACGGAGTAGTGTGGAATAACACATCACATTTTGCTTTTTTGGACATAGCATTAATGAAACAATTTCAGATCTTTCAGGCATTCTTGTCAGTCTCATGTTGGTTTGAAAGAATGCTTCAAATGAGGTTGCACTGTAAAAATAATAATTCATTTACACATCTGGGCATAATAGTAATATCCTTGTGCCTGTACCTCTGCTGCATGGTATATAGTTTGCAGAATAAAGATCACAAAGCTTTGAATTTTTAGGGTGATTTATTTGTTGCTTTTGTGACGTGTGTTTTTTAAAGCCTTATAATTAGGATTTTTTGTAAACACTGCATTGATGTACAAAGCATTGCATACCCATTGTTCATTGCTTTCTGCAGAGTATTGGCTTCAAAACCAACACAAAATTAGATTTGTAATATATTCATCAAATAGAAAGTCTCCAAGTATAGTTTTAAACATTATGGTTGAATGTTTTGGCTGAAGTTCAAATACTGAAGGAAAAAAATATTTTTTTGAATAATACTGGTTCATTAGAATAATTTAAGAATTTTTAAGAGAGCTCCCATATGAGGTGCCAGACTGGTTCTAAACCTCACTGAATATCATGTCTCACAGAATTATGCAAATGCTGGTCAACTGCAGACTGAAGACTCATGTGTGGAACTTCATGAAATATTAACATCAAGCATTTTTTGGAGGAAAAAATTAAAATCCAGTCTTTAATTAATGAATCTTTGGAATCAGCTTGCAAAACTATCAATGGGATTTTTGTAAAACAGCTTCTGTTCTCAGGATGCCTCCAAGAAATGAGAGAGACCCCTTCTTCTAAGCTCTCAGCAATCCCAAGACGGCGTCCTGTGAAGTCAGTGTGACATGCTAGCAGGGAAATGCAGGGCTGTTATCTCTGCCACTGGCTTATCTCTGCACCTTGCACTTCTTATCGCTTTTACACATCATGCATTACAGACATTTCTGTGGAGGTTACTTTCCTGCACTTCCTTTCTCAGACTCTCTTATCTTCTCCTCTTCTCTTGTACATTCTTCTTCTTCAGGTATTGCATAGGGAAATGTTCACTGTTACCTCTGTAAAACTGTGGTTCTCCCTCCAGTGTTTTCTTCTGTACCTTTTACTGTTTCCAATTTGCTAAGTTTCCTCAACCTCCTTGTTTCTCTATGTTTCCAAACAGAAAAAAAAAAAAAAGAAAAAGAAGAAATCTCTGAATTAAGTGTTGGTAATTCCTTTATGAATTAATATGTCCCATTCTTTTTTCATTGTGTATGCTCTAGGCTAATTATTGTACCTAGGGAGAGGCTGGATTCAGCAGACAGAGCCAGCTCTGGAGCTCAGAGCAGCTTGGTGGAGCAGTGGAGGAAGCTGGGAGGAAGTTCCTGATTGGTAAAAAGTGATGTGAAAATCCCCATTCCTTTCTCTTTTCCATTATGAGCTTCCTGCTTGGTAACTCTCAGAAGCAAAGAATATCCAGGAGAGGTTAGGGCATGAGCACAGAGGAGTCTGTAATGTGGAAATAAAGATTACAAAGGAAAAACAGCAAAGATAAAAAACTTAAACAGAAAAGAAGTAGGCATTTGGGCCCTAATTCCCTCATCAGATACTTCAATTCCATCAAAATCAACAGGCATTGGAGGCTAAGTTAATGAGAGCTGGTGTCTCTGTGGCTACAGTATAGCAAAGGCTTTTGTCTACTCTTAACGGGGAAAAGCACCTATATAAACTCCTGACAGCATCCAGCCTTCAGATTTTTTTTCCTTCATAAATGGATTTTCTTAAGTGCAGTTTCTCCTTGTTTAAAGGAGTGTAATGGATGAACTTCTAGAATCTGAGAGGTTTAGTCTTCTAGTGATCTTTTCCTTTTTTTCTAGAAAGAGAAAAATAGTCTTTTGTGTACTTTTTAGGAAGATGAATTCTGGTGCTACTCAGCATGCACCATATTTGTCATATTTCAGAATTATCTCTAATTTTCTTGGCTTCCTCCCCAGATTGCTTTAATCATTAGGCTTTTTCTTAACTACGTCTCTGATGTGTGTCATTATGGTGGCTGCCTCTCAGCAACTAGCCTAGGGAAAAAAACATCTCAGTGGTCTCTCAGAGTCGGCAGAGCTGCTTCACAGACACAACAGGAGAATGGATTCTAGGACAGCTGGCTCTACTGCCAGCCTCAGAAACATCAGGGTGAGTCAGGAGTAATTAGGGCTCAATCACTGGCCAAAATCAAGACCATTCACTCTCAGTTCTTTCAAATAGGTGTAATTTGGCAAAAGTATGTAGAAGCGGATCATTTTACTCTGTAATAAATTTAAACATCTGTCTGAAATGAGTTTTGAATCAATACAGGATAGATTTAATTCTTTTTCAGCAGCATAACAAAGTATTGTCCTAATTCTGTCCCTTGTCATCGTGATGCCCATGTAGGTGGTTACAAACACAACAAGCCCAGCAGGACTTGAACAAAGCCACAAGGTGCTGCACATGCATTGTTTGTCAAGAGATAATTTGTATTGATTGGGGCAGCTGAGCTCTTGGTAGGTTTAAAAAAAAAATCTAGTAGGTAAACACTTTTACAATTCTTTATTTTTTTTTCTGTGGAAAGGGAAAAGTTTTGGGCATCTTTAGTAAGAACTGTTAACTTTGATTACCAGTATCCTTGTGTGACCTGTTTCTCATAACTCTGTCCCATCCTGGAGGATGCTGCGGCTTCATTCGCAATTCAGATTCCCAGGGCAAATTGTAGAGATAAATCTTGATGTCACAGTCCATTGAATTTTACCTAATATTATTCTTTTTCCCTCAAGAACTCCAAGAGACTATGACTTTCTTCATTGACTTTCATTATGTTTCTCCAGTACATGAATAATTAATGTGGATTACTCTGGACTGTTTAAACCCTTTATTAAGGAAATTACCAAGTGTATATAATAGTGTCTCTTCCATTAGATGAATACAGGTGATTTCAGCACTCTAAATTAACATCATAATGTGATTCAGAAATGCGTGATAAGGGTATGAAGCTGTTTTTCCAAACAGCAATTTTTACTGTTTTCTACACCTATAGACATTAATGTGGCTACACAGAAATAGACAGATTTAGACCAGTTTTTGGGTCCTGCCTTCCTTTTTGGAGCCCATCTCTAAGTGTAGCTCCCAAACCCATGTGTGCTGTTGTCCAAATTAGAATTACTTCCCTGCAATAAATGACTCTGAACAAGCCCCTTGCACTTCAGACTTCCCTGAGTTATAGGATCCTTTTTTCATTGCAAGCTGTTTTTGCCAAGTCCACTTGATAATTTACCCAGCTGAAATTAACTGTGAAATAGAGATGAAGCAAAAAGGAGAGGGATTTTTTAAAAAGTCTGAGGAAGGAAAACAGAGGGGACCCTATGTGACAGGCACTGGTCCTGCTGCAGCTCTTGGTGCAGGCATCCTTAGTTAGAAGATGCTGTACTGTTTTCTAAGTAAAACAGAACAGAAAAGCCAGTGATAGCAGAGAGGTCCTCTGCAAAAGATTGTTTCTGCCTTTGAAGTCTGCTTAAGATATTGTTGGGAGAGGAACATTAACCCTAAATATTGGGTAATTGCTTACTTTTAGAGGCAATATAAGTGGATGAGAATTGCTGTGAATTCCAGTTGTGTTTTTTTAAGCACCAAGGAGATACTCATTAAGAATGTCTGCCAAATAATGAAAAGAAAATTTTGGTACTTATTAGAGGGAAATTATAAACATGTCTCTTTTCCTTCCTTTGATCATGCAAATAATGGGAGTTTTCCCAAAACAAGAGGCACAACTTTAAAGAAAAATTAAAAAAAAACCTGCTGTCACTGAATCTGGCTGTTGAAGACTGAGTAGTTTCAGAGGATGGGACCTAAGTTTCTGTACCATCTAAGTGTTTTGGGTATTTTATCCGAAAGAGCTATCTTCCAAAGCACATAACCCCCAGACAGAGCTCCTGTTTCCTCTAGCTAATGGTTCATTACTTCTTTGACCCATCTTGTCTTAACCCTCACTGTGGAAGACATCTAGAATTATGTTATAATTAGGATTTAGGATTCACTCCTGTACTTCAATTTTGTCAAGCAAGGATGCTGGAGTAGACTGGCAGTTAGTGATGGGCAAAATGAGGTTGACAGAGGTAATGATGGCAGCAGTTCCTTCCCAGAATAAATATCACAGAGGCCTCCGCAGTGCAATGCTTGCTGGCCTGGGTGCAGTGATACTGAGGAAGGCAGTGCTGGTAACGCCACACTCTGCTGCATGGAGCTCCCATGTTATACCGTGTGGCTGTGGATAATACCAGAAGGTTTTGCTGCCCACAGATTTTGTGGGAAGGATACTGTACAGGCGAGGGCAGGTAAAAAAATCAGGCTGCTTGTTGATGTGTTTAAACAGTGAAGTGGAATTTAGACTCAGTGGTGTTCAGCCTTCGAAATCTCTGCTAAGCACAAAAGAAAGTTTTGCCTAGTTACAGTTAGGATTTCAGTGAGCATTGGGTGGTTTCAGTTCCTGCCCAGCAAGGAATTTCATTTTAGCAACTGGTGACCAGAAGGTATTGAATCGCAGTTACTGAAGGCCTGCCCCGGACCTTTATGACATTTTGTCTACAGTTTGTGAGTTCTCCAGTTAACAATTTGTAATTTTGAAGGAACAGATCCTACAGTTTATATTGTGAAGATGCTATTTTTTTCCCAATATGGGACACCAAAATGGCAAAGATCTTTTGTCTGGGGCTGTGTTACTTGAGTAAATCACATTTGACCCCTCTTGCTGCAATTAAAGGTAAAAGATTTCAGTCTTGATCCTAAGAGGTAATAATGATAATGTTTTACAATTATCTTCTATTTATTCTCCAATAATAAATTAATCTCCTAATTTTTAATATAAATAGCGAGCATGTTAGTGTTCAGTATAACTATTAGTGGAGCTACTTGTTTGGCAGATTAGATCTGTGCTCCCCATTTACCTTCGAGTGAATGGTGGTCTTGCTAAAGAAACAGAGTTAGGAAATGTAGCAGTGAGAGAACTGAAGTTTTTCAGAGGAGATAATGCAAGTTCTTTTAATGTTTACTGTGGAAAAAATGACAAAATGAGACATCAAGTGGTGTAGGAGCCACTTTCTAAGCCCTGGGCAAATGCAAATGCTGTTCTGAAGCCTTCTTAGTGTTAGACTTTCATTGTCTCTTCTCTTCATGACCTGTTATTACTGCTCACATCTTCAGTTATTCTTAGTAGTGACCTTTTCTCAGTGCTCCCCAGAAGAAAAGCCCTACATCATTGCAATCATGGCATTAGCAATCAGATAAGCTAATAGTATTTTCACCACAAAGCAATTCCTTTCTTTAGTGGTGAACATGCTCAGACTACTTACATGCAAAGGAAATGATCTATTTTTTTTTCCCTAAAGAAAGAACATAATACAGACTTACACAGTGAGAAATAATAATATCCATCACAGCATTTCTGTACTGTGTTGCCTGTTTAGTGCACCAGTCCGTACATGTTGAAGGGCAAGGGATATAGAGAAGGAAACTGAAGTACTGCTGTGTATTGTCATTGAGGCTTCAGGGGCAAATCTTGGCTGTAAGTTTAGTACTGAAATTTTTCCTAAATGAATGAAAATTCTATTCCGTGATGAATTATTCTGGCTAGAGTCATATTTCAATATACAAATCAACATGTATGAAAAATGATTGAAAGAAGAGGTAATTCTGAGATGAGGAAGTGTTAGCACCATATGGTAACACTTATGGGAAATCTTTCCTTACTTTACTTTGGAAACTTGGCATGTAAAAGATTGCACAGTCCTGCAGTTAACCACTGCAGGGATTTCTTTTGTCATCTTTATGACTGTTAATTTGGATTAGAGTAAAGCCTGGATTCTTCACCGGGGATGAGTGCTCTGTTGTATGAGGCTTTGTACATGCACATAATTAAAAAAGAAAGGAAAAAACCCTTCTCTCAAGAGTTTGCAGTATTACAAAAACATCAGGCGCCTATTACATTCAGAAAACATAAAAGGTGGAGTAAAGGAAGAAGATCAAAGCTTAGTACATTTTATGTTGTCATATGTTTTTCTCACTTTGCCTCTTGGGAGAAAGACCCCCTTTAGTTGTATGTGCCGCTTTAATATTATTCTTGACCACATTGACTTACTGTTCTTTCATCATTAAACTGTTATCCAGGCAGTTGTTGATAAACCACCACAAGTTCTGAGGGCTTGATAAAATACCTCTCTTAGTGTAGAACATTCTGGATGTCCTGAGAACCTGAGGAGACAAAAAATGCATGTAACTGAACCCACTCCAGCCCTGGAGAGCTCTGAATTGAGGTAGCAAGACAGAACAAATTCTGCCCCTCTCTTACCTCCTGCCCCTTTAGCTCTCTCTCAGTCACTCACCAGAAGGGAGGCAGATGAGGAATGGTTGGATGTGCTGGGAGAACGGAAGTGGAGGGCACCTGTGGCCATGGGTGGGACAGGACTGCCCGAAGTTGCCAGCAGTCAATGCTGATGGCAATGCTGATGGCTGTGTGTGGGGCACCAATGCTGGTGCCAGAGCTGTGCACCTGCAGCAGTGAAAGGAGAGGGCACCCTGGAGGAGGGGCAGGGCTTGGGAAGGGCATGCACGTGCTTGGAAGGGTCAGGAAGGGACAGCTGCATTCCGGTGGTGGGAAAATGCTTTCTTGGAGCGTGAAAATAAACACTTCTCAGGAAGAGAATGGAGAGTTTGGAACAGAAAAAAGAGCAAGGGAGAAAGTGGATAAGAATGAAACTTTAAAAGGTAGAGCCAGGGAATATCCAGGTTTTTTATCCAAGCGAATGCCAAAATGAAACGAAATAAGGAAATCAGTTGATTTTTCACAGGCAGTTGGTAAGTTTTCAGTAATGAGTATATACTTACATTGCATGAGCATGTGCACATACTCACCCATGTAACCCCAGGGTGTGGGAAACTGAGATGAACTCTGCTTAAAACCTCTGATCAGCTTAACGTACATTTTCCCCAGACATTCTTGCACTTTTGGGTAATTCTAGACTTGTTAAGCACACGTGTATGGCAGACAGATGAGGATGTGTTGGACAGATCACAGCTTTAGCAGACTGAGCAAATTTATCTCTCACCTCTATTAGTGAGAAGAATCTCTCTCTCAGACAGATGATGTCTCCCATCAGTTTTCTGCAAGAAACTTTGTTTGATTCTTCCTTCCAATGTGTCCGGATTATCATTCGTTATTGTTCAGTTAAAGCCATCTGAGCTGTGTGAGTTGTAGACTTCTAAAATGTAATTATTGGACCATATTTGTTAATCCTACTGTAGGAAAATAAACACGTAACTCACTAGTTAGAGTCATCTGCAGCTGGGGCTAATGACCCCAGGAGGCACTGACCTGCCCAGGTGTTCCTTGTTTCTTACCCTCCCCAGCAGTGAAGAGCTCGGTACTCACCCTTCAAGGTCTCCTGGCCTGACCTTGCAGCCAAATGTGGAAGAAACAGGTAAACATGGGGTGCACTTGCTTTCTGCACTATTAAAATGTGAAATATTGTTGGCATATTTTGATTAAGGGAACATGTGCTGGCTAAAGTTTTGTGATGGGGAAGGATTAAGGTCTGCAAATGTGAGGCGAGGTTAAGTGCTTACATGGAAGTTGTAGTAAGAGTGGAAGGAAGAAGTGGGAAACCCTCAGCAACACAAAGGATTTAGAAGGTTTGCATTTTCCCAGTTCCAGAAGAAATGTAGCTGTTCTTGCCTACTTTTTGGTTTTTGTTATGATGATTGTAAGACAATTTTTGATAAAGAGGGTCTATGACCTACTTTTTAATCTTAATTTAGAAAAATATTTACAGGATTTATGGCATTCTTGGAAGAGATGTTTAGTTTAAGGTCATCATGAGTTGGTTAACAGGGGGAAAGGACAGAGAAACAAACATAATGTAATCTATTTGAATCATCAGTCAATGTCAATTTTTTAAAAAATATTTTCCTGATAAGTAAATTTTTACAGTTTTTTCTAGATAAAGTTCAGGTGATTTCATCTGCTGCCTTGACTGTCCTAACCTTCAGAGGCTCCTCTTTTAAATTGAAACAAACAATATGTTCCAGTGCAATTTAAACTTTCCTATTTTTTTCTTTAGGCAAGCAGAACTGCTGTATGATGAAGAGAAGGAAATAGTTTTATTAGTGTCTCACGAGGAGAATAACTTGAAAAAAAGAAATTTAAACTTTTAGGTCCTGTACTTGCAGCAGTATTTTCTGATCGTGTTGTGCTGCCTGTCTGAGAAACACTGGAGATACAGGGGGGAGGAAAGGGAGGCAGGAGAATTTGCAGGGCCCTGTGGAACCTCTTTTTCTGGCTGTTTAATAATGCACCATGTAAATGTACTGTAGTATACATTATATACAATATATTGATCTGATTTGTCACTACTGAGATGTGGAGACCATGCAAGTGTTAGTAAAGAATTGAATTTCAATGCAAGTTAGGTAAGAAACCTCTTTAAATTCTACATTTAGCAAGGCAACATTTGCTGGATAATTATATGGCAAATCTGTTATTTCAGGGCTGTGTGAAGCGAGACTGGGGCTTTGGGTTTGGTGTTTGGAAGTATTGTATCAACAGGTTATGTGTGCTGGGAGATCATTTGTGGTAGGAAGATATTTTGGATAGAAAATGCAGTGTACTTTTGTTCCCATAAGGCATGAAATGAATTAAATATATTTTGGAGACGATACCACTTCACTCTTCAGTGTTGACTTATTGCCACCATACTGATAGTAGGTAGATGATATTTAAAATGAAATATGATGCTTCTTAATGTTCCAGCAAATAGCAGGAGATAAATTAGTAGCTAAATTAGCATATTGACTGGTTGGGTGGAATATGCATAACAATCAACTCTAGCAATAAATAACTTGAAACAACATATTTTTCAAGGAATTTTGGAGGTCCTTGTCTATTTTAGAGTAATCATACATGGATATCATTTACTATGCATTGACTTTATTAATTTGCTCTCCAAGACATAGGTTTACACGTCTAATTGCATCAGATTCCTTGCTGCAGTGAGCATCAAATAAACAACAGTTATTAAAAGAGAGACTAAAACATGATCATGCCAGTTTTCTTTTGTGCTTTTCATGGAAAATATATTAGTAAATAAAGCAAAATCGAAGTTCTGTATAGCAGTAGCTTGGCTGTTGATTTCTTTGTACCTAAGCAAGCTCATTTTGTTCATTTTGTAGCTGTGTTTTTCTGCTTCTGAGAATATCAGTATATTATTGTGCCTGCCTCTGGCAGGTGGCTACACACAGCAGGTGGTTGTAATCCCAGCTCCCAGGTGCTTCAAAATCAGTAGTCTGGGTGAACCAGCTACTGCTTAAACTGCCACTCCACCAGAAATATTTCTGGCTGGAACTTCTCATCTGACACCTTTTGGATCCACAGCACTGCAGGATAGAAAATAACTACAAAACTGCCTGTCTTTCCTCCATCACAGGGCAAGTTCTGCAGCACTTTGCTGGACACAGATTTTCAGGCTTCTGGTTTTAATTCTTTTGTAATCTCTCAGGAGAACAAGGAAGAGAGATTTTCCCTAGCCATAAAACCTTTTTTTTAGAAGAGGTAACTTCATATTTCTGGAAACAGGAACACTGAAGTATTCCTTTCCATGTCTAGTTTGTATTGGTACCTGAAGTCTTTATTGTTTTTATTTTTTGTCTACAAGCATTCCTTTTAAAAGTGATCATTGTTATTCTTCTAATTAGACTTTTCCTGTGCTGTGAACTCTGTGCAGCTGTGTTTTGGTCAGTGCCTGTCATCTTTCTTGTCTGATGCTCTGTATGCGTCAATGTCCAGTTCAGGCACTGCTTGGCTGTGTGGGTACCAGGGCTGCAATTGGGTATCTTGAGCGACTTTTCACGCACTGTTTCAGGTCAAATGGTTGTTAGAGCAGACTTGTCTGGAGCAAAATCATCCACGTCTCAAAAATATGTTGCAAACCACAGTTTGGGTACTGTGTGGCACATGTCATTCTGCCACACTCTGTGTGAAGAAGCTTTCCTGGTCTGAAACTTCCCTTTCCAAAGGTACCAAATGCATAGTCACAGGTTGCTGGGGCATGAATAAAGGGTGAGAGAACTCTTTCATTGGTGTGCATATTGTAAATCTGCTTAAGGTGTGTGAATATTTTAAATCTGCTTAGGTTATGTGCATGTGGTCTTTGCAGGCAGGTGTGGGATGGATGTAAAGGACTCTCTTGGTTCCTCCAGCATGTCCTGAATTCACGTAGATGGGCTTGCCTAGCTCAGACCTAGCGTGTGCTAATAAATCCTGCTGAGAGACACAGCATAATGGTTCAGGCTTAATGATGTGCTAATACAGTTACCTGCTGAAAGGCTTTGCAGAAATTCCTCAGTCACTCTAGCCCACCAAAACTTTTCTTGTAGCAGGGTTATAAGCCACGTAATACATGGTCAGAGGGTTTTGAGCCTTTCGGTTCTATTTATAAGGACAGTTTACATCATCCACTGGACTCTGGTGAATAGAGGTGCTGTGCTCTGTGCTTTCGTGGAGATAGGCATGGCTGGGGAGAGAGGATTTGCTCATGTGTTTGGATCTGGTGTAGTTTCTGGCTGGTTCCTTGGTGCAAAGTGTGGAAGAGTTCAGGGTTGTTTAGTATCTATAACTCCATGTATGCATTTATAAACAAGATATTTCCCAGGAAAATTAAAGACTTAATTGTGAAAACATGTTCTTGAGGGAAGTTTCTGTGTTCAAAATACAGCTTAATTTCTCAGATTTTATCCAGTTTTAGCTCTTTATCTTTGCCAGAAAATAAAGAAACTACTGGTTGGGTTAACAAAGTGAGTGCCCTTAACAGTAGCAGGATATTTCATGGTGCTTTTGAACTTGATCCTTGTCCCTGTGCCCCAGTGTGGAGTGACCAGAGCAGAAGCACATTTGCCCCCTTCCCTGCTGCCTTCACAAATATCAGTAGGTGTTCATTTTGCTTGAGGATAAAGGCAATAATCAGTAGTGTCTCAGTGTCTGGTTAGGTGATGCCAAGGGGCCAGAACAGTTTGGTGACAGGGGAACAGAATACTTTATCCATGAAGATGTGTACAAGTGAAAGAACTGGGATTGCCAAACTGGATGCAGTTTCGAGGGTGAAGTATGGAGCTGGTGTAGCAGGGGCTCATCAAGCAGCAAGTTTGGGAACAAATTTCCTATTTTAAATGGAAAAAATCCAAGGATGTTTTTCATGGACCTACACAGATTTGTCAGCTGTCTGTGAGGTATTATGGTGTTAGTAGGGGTGGCCTAATTTGTAAGCATTTCTCCAAGGAGTTAGTGCTCCTGAGGTCTTAGGCATGGTCAGTGGCTGCAGTTAGTAAATCCAAACCTAATTTGAACAATTTATAGGCTGATTTACAGGCTTGTCTCATCGCAGTAGCAATATTGTTAGGATGCTCTTGGTTTCTCGGTGGATATTCCTGTAGTGTATTGCAGCATTGCTGCGCTGTGGGGTAATAATGTACTCAAAATTAAGAGAACATAAAGTCCCTCAAATTGCTAAATGAGAGAGACAATGCATGGAAAAAACTGAACCCTCAGTAGAGGAATGACGGGAGGAAAACCATCAGAGGTTCTTCTGGACACAGCCAGTTAGTAAGATGTGCTCTAATCAGACCTGTTCTGGGCTTTCTCTACTGCCCAGCCTGAGCTCCCAAGGCCAACCAAATGTCTGACTCTTGCTGAGCATGTAAGAGGTCTTCAGTATGCACTAATTATCCACAGTTTGAAACCTCTATTAATTTTTACCTTTCTATTGTGTTTTAGGCTGCCTGTTTGAGGATGACCTTTGCAAATCTTTTGAAGTCTGTGTAAATGGTAAGTCTACAGTGTTTTATTTGCTGATTAGTCTGTCCTCCACTCTGTAATTGCGATATAATTGATGCAATAAACCAGATACATATATGAGTGAGAAGGAGAGGAAAAGAAAAAGTCCCAGCTATGACTATTCCAGTCAGCAGTTAGGAGAAATTTAATAGATTTTTAAAAAAATAAATATTCTCTCAACCCTGAGCAAAACCATCTCCTTTTATGTGAAATAGATTGTAATTTAATTAAACGCACTGAAATATGCTAACATTTAATTTGTCTTAATATGAGTGAAAATAACTGTTTCGTTACCTTCAGGTTGTTCCTCCTTTTAGAGGATGATGTTGAGTAATTATCAGTATCCTCTTCAAAAGATTGTTATATATTATAATAAGAAAGGAGGTCTCAAAGGAACACTGCAGTTGTTGATTATATTGCTTTTTTTTTGTGATTTTACTTGAATTTTGCAGAAACAGCTTTTTTCTGCTGTCTTTCACAATTTATTTTCAGTAAGTCAAAAAAGCCAACAGAACATATGAATGAGGCTAATGGAATAGTAGGAAAGATGTTTTCTAGTAATAGTTGAAGATTGTCAATGTGCTATATAAAACAATTTAATTCCCAATGAAAGACAGAGGATGTTTAGAGGTCTTGGAAACAATAACTGTTCTAAAATATGTGTATACCTGATGAAAGGAGAAAGGGAGTGATTTTAATAGTGTGTTGCGACAGAGGAGTATTTAAGGGGTTTTAAAGGTTTTAATTTTTTAAAATTAAGTATTGTATATGAAGTTTCTCTCTGTGAATGTGTGTCATAAATAAGTTTTGGTTTCCATCACAGAAGAATAATATGGGTCTATTAATTTATTAAGATATTAATAAAGTTTATCTAATGAACATTTAAGAGTAAATAAGATTAAATTTCCAGTACTGTTTAACATCAGATGAATGCAAATTTGTAAGAATTCTGTATTGACAATTCCCATGACTGACACCAGCAAGGGCAGTGGCAGATTTCTACAGGGTGCATTTTGCTGATTGTCAGTATTTTCCAGTGCCTAGGCTGGAGCCTTCCCCAGTGCAAGCAGATGTAACAGGATTTTATGGTAGGCCACTGTTGTATGTGGCAGACAGTGCATAATGGGGAATTTATGCAACAGATGATAGTAATTTCTGTGCTTTAAGGGATCTCTCTGTTGAAGACTTTGCTGTTAATATAAATGTAACTTCTTGCTTTACCTCCTTTCTTAAATGAAGATGCAGTTTCTAAAATCTCTATGTGACCCTCGTTAGCATGCAAAATTAAATTATGTAAATTGTATCTTTGAATTTGAATGGTCCTTATCTGTGGATCTACTAATATTTTGGCATAACTGACTTAAATGTCAGTAATGAATAAGCCAGTTGATCAATAGTATTTCCTAATGTCTGATTTTGTTTTAAAAGAATACTTGAAGGGATTCTGTCAATGTGTTTAAGGTAACTGCAAAGTATTTCTTTTTTTTTTGTCTCACTGGGCAAGTGTTGTCTAGAATGTATTTTAAGTGTTTTCCTTGATGCTAGTGAAGATACACCATTCTTGAGAAAATAAGCAGGATCTTTGGAAGGTCATACGTTGAACTACTAAAAAACTATCAGAATTTACTTTTTTTTATATGTACCAGAAACGAAGTGGGCTACTTCCTTCTCAGCAATCCTTCACAATTTTCCTGCCCAAACTGCTGCTGATTCACCTGTATCTCTGAAATTTTACAGAAATCCTGATATATTAAAATGTGAGCCCTTCGCTGGGTTGAGAGCTCAGGAACTGAAGTTCAGGGAGGTGACTGTGCTCAGAAGCAGAGCTTACTTTGTGTATTTCAAGGTCATGAGAAGGTTTTCCTCCTTTCTTGCCAGCCAAGTGGGTATTTCTGAAGTACAGTGTGAAAGTGGGTAAGAAACAGCAGCTACTTTTCGGTAGCATCTTTGATGCATCTGTGATCTGCAAATCGGCTTCTGGCTCCTGCAGGAGGGCTGATAATTTTGATCTTTTTCTCTGCCTCCAGCAGAGGCAACTGAACTGACCACATCTTCAGAAATAAAACTAGGTTTGCCTGCTGAAGACATAAGTCACAGTATTTGCTATCTCACATCATGTCATCAGCTGGAGACTTCAAGTGCATTTCATGCATCAGACTTGTAAAAGCATAACCGGAACACCAATGACGGAGTGATTTCATAGCTTAAAAAAACCCTTCTACTCTTTCCTTCTCATTTCTTCTGAGGAGAGATTTTGACTGAAAGGTTTTGATAAATTTTCCTTTGCATGAGGAAAAAATTGGTGTTAAAAGAATGTGGTTTTTTCTTGTTAAAAGCAATGTAATAGAGTTGTAAGATCTGATATAAGCAGCATAACTGTTTATAGCAGAGATAAGCACTGCTTACATCTGTCTAGGTCACATGCCATTTTTGCAGGGCAAAGGACCTGCTGTAATAATGAATGTTGACTTTTCTGCCACTCTCCCTCATCGTATAAAGGTCTCTTTTGGCTTCGGTGATGGGTTCTCACTTATGTTTGTTTAATAGCTCCAGCAGCATTCATGCAATATTAATTTATTTCCACAAACCTTTTATCAGTTTTCTGAGCTGCACTGACTCATCAAGTGGTTAAGAAGGAACATATTGTTTCATGTTTATTTTAATGGCGTAAGGATAAGCCAGGCAAAAAGACTGAGTTAGTTTTCCTGGACTCTGCCTTTGCAAAGCCAGAACTCCGAGAGGTAAAGTGATTAGATGTCATTCATTTATCATCTGGTACATCATTGCCTCTGTCTTAGAGATGAACAAACTGACATTTTCACCCATCTAAAATGCTTGAAGCTTGAAAGCCTGCAGCTAAAAGGACCTGATAGGAAAGGTGAATATGCCTGTGAGCTGCAGACTCTAATAGGAAGTAACCTGATGTACTATTAGCTTGGAAATGCTTACCCCCCAATAAATGCTGAGAAGCTGTTACAGATACAACAGGAAGCAAATAACATCTTAATTAAACAAGCTATATAGAAAGAAAAAAATAGGAAGCAAATAACATCTTAATTAAACAAGCTATATAGAAAGAAAAAAATAATGTGAGGAATAGTATTTGCAGTGAGAGTATGTGTAGTGGCACAGCTGTGGGTAAAGTGGGATATGGCTTTCACATGTTTACATACATTTTGCAGAGTTATAAGCTTAAGCAAAAGAGTTTACCTGTGTATTTTTTCCTTAACAGTTCTGCCTAGAATGTGTTTGTATGAAAAGGAAAGGAAAAAGCATCAAGAAGGAATTTTTAGAGGATCTCTGAGATAGAAATCCTTTGCTTACCCTTGAACAGTCCTTGTATATATATACTAAATTTAGTACAGCTGGATAAGTGGAAATATGTCATGTTTTGTTTTGCATTTTAAGTGATAGATAAAGCAGTGCATGTAAAACATCAGCTCGTATATCTTCCTTGTTGGAAGATTTAAACAAACCGGCTCCTAAAAGCAACAAAACAAAGAGAAGTTCTTTTTCTTTCTCATGGAATCACGGTATTGAATTCTGCCACTGGGAAGGACACCATGTGGTACAGATAAAAATGTTCATTTCAAAATAACCATCCCTTATTGGCCTCTTTCCTCCCTTTATTAAACTGTTTGAACTGCTCATTTAGAAGAGTGGCATTCTTTCCTTTAGCTTTAATCTCCAGATATTTTGCTTCAGCAAGCAGCTCTGTGCTGTGTTTTATGCGGGTGTGGATCCCATGATATCTTTGCTCCCATCAACAGATGCTTTATAAATCAGGGCAGTCTTATTTATGAAAGAGGTTGTGGCTGCAAGCCTCCTTCCTGCATGAAATCATAACAGGGTTCACGCAGACAAGATCAGATAGTAGAAAACAACTCTGTGAGGCCAACCAAGAGAAGTTAATTAAATGCAGTCGTTGGCGCAGGGTGCATCGTTAAGCGAAGCCTGGCTGACAAACACCGCCCTGCTCCTCGGAAGACACAGTCTGGTGTCTGCAGCAGTGTTTGAGGAAGCTGTGCTGCTCGAGGGCTGCGCAAACAGCGCGGCACAGCTGAATCAATAGCGCTTTATGCATGCAGGCTGCACGTGTTAGGAGCGACTGAGGTTAGCACGGTGTGTCAGAGGCACCCGGGCACTGCAGTACAAAGTCCTGAGCCTTCCCCAGTTTGGAGCTCTGCAGGTAGTTCAGAATATTAACGCGTTTTCCTCCTCAGCTCCAGAGCTCCTCCAACATTTGGAATGTAAGCGATTGCATGTGCTGGTGATGAGCCATAAACGGTAAACATGTGCTACAGATGATAAGGGAGAGAAGGCAGGATCCCTGAAATGGTTTCTTGAACTTAATGTGTTATGCTTTGAGGTTTTCCAGGCCATTGCCTGGTAGGATGGGATTGCAGAGGGAGATGCACCTCGGCATTGTTTTGCTAACAGATGTCTGCAGCAACATCTGCGTTTGCAAGGCTCTGCTCTCCAAAAGCTATTGAATTTTTGTCAAATGACACTATAAATCTGAGCCTAAGCTTTCCGAGCCCTTCCAGTGAGCACCAGGGCTTGTTATAACTAAATTCACACTTCTGAGGAGTAGCACTATGTGGTACCTCTGCATGCACTGCCTTTATTGTTTGTAGAAAATTTCTGTGTTTTGCAAGGATGTGGGGATTCTTCACAAATAACTGAAGTTCTAACACAACCTGATGTCATTTCTTACCTGAATTCTGGAGTAAATGGGAGTGCATGGATATTTGCATTAAAAACCTGACCAGTTATTTAAATATTAGGATTTACTTCCAATGGTTCTTCCATACCAGTTCAAAGAAATAATGGGACTTTTTTGTCTGACACATAAGTTTTTAAAATATGCTTTGAATAAGTGATGTTACAACCTTGTATGGTACTCAAGAAGGACTAAAGCTTAAAATTTGCCATTGTGTAATGGTATTCGGAAAATCTACATCTTCAGAAGTATTTACACGCTTCATTCAACTGAAATCAAGGGTGAGTTAACACCTAAATATTCCTGAGAATCTGGGGTCATGAGGATGGTGTCTTAGTTATTAGGAATATTTAATATTTCTTAAGGAAATGCACTCACCCTTTGAAACAAGTCTGTAGAAATAAAAACCAGGATTGAAATTGGCTCATTTTTTTGCTCCCTACACTTGTTCTTCATTAGGTTGTGTGACAGTTATGTAATTGGAGCAGGTACATGAAATGGAGTTGGTTTGGGAGGAAGACTCCAGTTTCCCATTAGCCCGTGTGCTCCCTTGTGTTAGCTCTCACTTCCCCTGAGCTACTTGAGGTATTGGAGGAGAAAAATTAACATTTGAAGTCTTAACAGAAGGTTAAAATGTCAGTGCAGTGATGAGTTCATCTCCTTTACTTTGGAACAATGTGGTGGGGTTTTTTCCTCACTGAAGAAAAGGCCCATCCATCTTCCAAACTCTGTATTTGCATCTTTTCTTTGTCTCAATGTGGCTTTAAAATGCTGCCTGTGTGATGGTGGGATAGAAATGCCCAGCCCAACTGGCATTAGAACTGGAGTAGTGATCAAAGGTGAAGTTACACTCTTCTTGGGAAAGGGTGCTTAGCATGATAATGCAGCTGTGGTTGTCCACTGTCCCAGCTGTCAGTAAAAACCTTTCTGTGGGGGGTTCTGTTTGTGGAGGATCTCAGGGTGCAGCTCCTGCAGGGCAGAGAAGCTCACTCAGACTTCACTGACAGTGTGCTGCTCAGCACCAGGTGTGGAGGCAGCCATAAATCTCCCAGCAGCCACAAATCTCCCAGCAGCCACAGGTAATCCTTTCTATTGCCGTGTCCTGTGCTAGTAAATAAGTCCTGGAGCTGCTGAGTCCTGCACGGTGTTATTTCTTGTGGGCAGACCTCCTTCTGCTCAGAGCTCGGGCCAGAGCTCTGCTGTGCTGTCACAAGGCAGCTTTAGTTCCATCTTAGTGCTGTAACTTGTGGTAGTGTATTTCCTTGGCTTTCCCAGTACCAGGCAAATTGTAAGGAAATTGTTTAACCAGTGTGGTTTTGAGTGATTTTGGGGGCATTTTGGTGTTCGATTCAAGAAGTTTGATTACGAGATCCCACCCCCCCACCTGCAGGCTGGGGGGATGAGGGTTGTGTGTGTGTGTGTGTGTGTGTGTGGGAAGGTTTGACCTCACTGGAGAATAACCACAGTTACCTGGTATCTCTCTCTATTCAAAATTATGCATTTGTGGTGATAAGGTGGATGAATCTCTCAAATCTAATGTAATGATCTGATATTAAGTAGGATTAAAATTCTGAAATTTTTGGAGTTGCCTTTTCTTTTTTTTTTAGATTCAGTATTTCTTCCTGAAATATTTGAGGTGATATGAAGTCTTCAGCCCTACAAGATGTGTTTACTAAAAAATCCAACCAAATCTTACTTTTCTGCTGTTTTTTTGAACATGCACTAGGCATTGTATATACAAGTTAGGGTAACATTGTGTATGTTACACTAGAATGCTAAATGTTTCATGAAAATATATTTGTGTGTATTAGAGGTATTGTTTTTATCATGTATCTTATCAGTATGTGATGGACCTGTTAACTCTTTTTGGATAAGCTACGTAGCAGCACTTTCATTGGGCATGTTCACGGTTGTTCTCTATTTCACTATTGTTTTACACCAAAAAAAAAACCACCTGTAATTTTAACGTTTGAGAGGCCATGGAAAAGTACAGCCTGTTTGCTGAAGGCATCAGGGAATCTCAGTAAGGTTTGATCCTGATGAATGATGAAACACGAGAGCCTGAAAAGGACAGTGTGGTCTGGAGAGAAGAAGAGAACACCACGGGATAATGTTCTGGCAATGAGGTGGAAAGCAAATGAATCCTGGTTTGGAGTGACACTGCAGCAGTGTGCCTCTGCTCTCAATCCATCACCGTTTGTCCTCGTGTCAAGGGACATTCACGAGTGGGGTTTACTTCATGATTAAGATGTTTGGGTTACAGCTTTTGAAAAGATAGAATAATAGGCAGTTTTTTTCTTTAACTGTTCACCTTTACTAAGAAAAAACAAACCAAAACACCACAAAAAAAAGCCATAAAAATTTTTATGAACAAAAAGTAATAAAAATTTTCAAAAGAGAGGAGATGTGAAATGAGTTGGCAGTGATGGCTACACAGCCATATTGTGATGACTGGGCAGCCCCAGATTTGAGTGAGATGCGACCTTTTTGCCTGGTGTTAAAGGATACCTTCTACTTAGCATTTCAATTGCTTAAAAATGTGTAATTCCAAAAATGAAGTGCTTAACAACTACTTATTTTGGGCTTCATCTATCCTCTGTAAGAAGGGAAAGTGGTGTTTGCCTTTGTCCCCCTAAATATCAGCGACTATTGTCTCAGTGTAGCAGTGGGTAGTTGGGTCAATCAGGTTAATTACTGAGGTACTTTGGTAATTAACTGAGGCATTGATGGGAATGTCTAAAACAAAACTTTGATCCCCTGCCTGGGAAAACTGTGCTTTTTAAAATATTCATGCTGCTTGTGTCTTTCTTTTTGAAAACTTCAGTCATCCTGTCTAACAGTACATAAGCTTAAGATACGAGGTCATGAATCAAATACATTTTCAAAATGTACCAATTTTGCAAGGACATTAATGAATGACTCGACTATTCACTCTGCATTTTTTTGAGTGTGTAGGAGGCTAAGCTGTACATTTCTTAAACATATTCCGAATAACATTCTTCTGGATGATTCTTTATAGTTACAAGTTTTTCTGTGCAGAAGATGCCATATTTTTTTCCTGTTTTTCTGTCTTTTTTTCCTTCAAATGTTCTTTTAAAATCCTTCCCCCTTTGCTGTGCATCATCTGACTGCTGTTGCATTACAATGATCATTTAGTGAACACCATTTTGTTTCTGACTTTGTAATGTTTGACAAGCACTAATAGTCTTTTGACTCTCAATCTACCTTTAGACAGTAAAAATAATAGGAAAAAAATTACGGTTTTCAGGGAGAGGATGTTGTGGTCCTGGCTAAGAAGCTTCTCAGAGAATCCAGGAGAAATTAGTAGAAAACCTTATGACATGGGTCACCTGAAAGTGTATCTACTGCAGCAGAGCAAAAATGATATCAGTCTCTGCATGAAATAAGGATCTGTTTTGTCTCAAGATAGCTTGTGTGTGAAAAATATATGCAGTAATTATTGGTATCCATTATGTCAAGTAAGAAGCTATGGAGGAGGGTATTACTTCATAATATGCACGTGAAAAACATAAATATATAATATATAAAAAACCTTTTGATTACCATGATTTTTTGAATACATGTACCAAAGAGATTCAACATTTGCTTTTTTTAAAAAAATATTTTAAAATAAAGAATGTAGAAGTTTTTTCCCAAGTTGTTTACCTACTACGTGGAGTCCTTGATTTGGATTGATTTGGACGTTCATCCAAAGTGAACTAGAAAATATATACCTCTCTTTATTCTAGTGCCTAGAACAAATGCTTTGTAATAGATGTGTGAGAGGCTTTTATGTTATATGTCCTCATTTAATGAACGAGAACAATCTGAAAGTGAACTAATTATAGTGCTGTTGATTAACAGGTAAAGACCTGTTAATGAAAAGTCATTCTGCATTATATGCCATTCCAAGCTTTAATTTCAACAGAGTTTTCCTTCATTCCCTACAAGCTCCATGGCAACAGCAACAAAAGTTGCTCTAGAGGTAGACAGAACAATAAATATATTTTATGGTCCCAAACTATTTATTGTAATTTAGTCTTTACTGAAATAGGTTTGGCTGGTGCTCTGCATAAGTCGAGAACATTTGGTCGCTTTTGCTGCTGTGTCAGCGTGTTCCTCTAGTGTCCTGTGGTAGGAGCCGTGTGATTTAAGGCTGGGAACAGCAGTGGACGTTGAGGCTGAGTAAGGGAATACAACATTTAATGTTCGGACTCTTAACTCTGCAAGGAACAGTGTCTGTCCATGGAAAATGTTTTCATTTTTATGGTAATGCAGTAAACATCTGTGTTAGTAATGAATTTGCAATACTATGATAAGGTTGGAAATGTGTACCTAATTTACTCTATTTATGTTAACCCTTTAAGGTTGCATTTAGTCTTTCAGCTGCATTATCACTGAGTCTTGCAGAGATTAGGCTGTATCATCATAGTTTTTTTCCTGGAAGTAACAATACAGGTATGATTGTGAACAGCTGCACACTGTATGATTTCTCAATGGCAAAAATGTCTATTTTTATCTCTCTCTATCTGTTATTGAGCTGCAATTGATGTTTTCTCTATCGTAAACTCTATAGTAGATGAGAAAGAGGTGTATTACCCAACCAGAAACTATAATGTGCTGGTGGGGAAAAATAAATTGAGGGGAGTTGAAAACTACTGAGACCTTCCTTCAGATTTTTTTCCTTTGTCCTGTAATCCTCTTTCTTTCCTCCACATTATGCTGCTGTATCTCTGTTTCTGTGAGGTTTGCATAGGAAAGGCATTGGGGGACAATTTGATGAATGGACATTTGGATGGCAAGACTGCTAATAGTTTCATAGTTTATTGAACACTTACAGAAAGCAAGCTGCAATATCCACCCACAGTGGAAGCAGTTTAAATGGTTTCTGTACTTCCAAAATTAAATCAATTTGTTTCCTTTGGAGGAGGAGTGGTTTTCAAGGTGGTAGTGTTTTGGTTTTAAATTTTAATTAATTTTCTAGCTTTAAGTAGTAAACTTGACTGCTGTTTGTTTACTGTGACGTAAAAAACCCCCAAACCTTTCCAAATGATAATAGTCTCCTGTTAGTCTTCTGATTTAATCTCTCTTTCTAGGATGTTGTTTCATTTCCAAGTTAGAGATGTGTAGATTTACTAGATTTCTGCAATAATTAAGACATCCTACTTTGCTGACAGCCTGCCTTCATATTAGTGGAATTTTGGTGATGGCTTATGCTGTGTAATTTAATGGAACAAACTGTTCTTTCACTGACAGTAGCTGTTAGAAAAGTTTCCTCTCAATTTTTACCTGTGATTTTGATTGATGTGTTTGGTGAATGACTGCTTTAGAAATATTTGACTTTTAAACTTTTTCACTTATTTTTCCCTTACTTAAAAATTTCTGTGAATAATAGTTGGACAAAAATGGAACAATATACAGTTAAGCAATACCAGTCCTGTTCTATGTCTCAAATTATTTTTTATTAACTTCAATTTTGTTATGGTAAATCTAACTTTAGGTGTCAAACTTTCACGCAGTGTTTTTGTTACAAATGTTTGAAGTTCAGTCTAATACTAAGATTTCTTTTCTCCATTGTCTCTCTGTTCCTCCATTTAGAGCTCCCCCACCCAAACACTTGAGCCAGAAATTATTCTAACTGAAGAAATGGAGAGCTCTGAAAGAAGTTTGGGCAGAAAAGGATCCCTCTTTCAGCACTGTTTTTCTCAGTTGCAAAGGGGTGATGGACGTGTTTAATGTTGCAGTACAAATTATAAATCCATGTTCACTAAAAAGGTAATCACGCAGTTTGTGCCCATTTCATGTCTCTGGATCCACTGCATTGCCAATTAGAAGTCAGACCTTCTTGCTGGGTTTTATTTCAAATATCTCAAGAGATTTATACTCGCCCCAAAATGTTGGTTGTTCTCCTCCTAGGAATAAGGTCATTGACTAAAATTATTTTGTTATTCCGTGAAATACTACCCTTCACATATGATGCCAAAAAAGATTTACTTATCTCAATGTATTTTGTTGGCATGGTAATTGAAAATGAGTTATGACTGGCATAGAGGTTAATGGCATATTTTAGAAGACAAGAAAGCTGGAGCTTCAAAAATGCTATTTCGTCTCAAAAATCTGTGGAAAGAATCAGTATAACAGAAAGAATTTTTTTTTCCTATCCCCAGGCATCTCTTGGCCAACACATTAACTAATTCTTAACTTCTGAAGAGGCCATACTATGTTGGCTTGGGCTGGGCTGCAGTCAAATTTCACCCAAGTAGCTGGTGTGGGGCTGTGTTTGGGATTTGTGCTGGAAACAGCGTTGGTAATTCAGGGATGTTCTCTCTGCTGGTGAGCAGGGCTTGCACAATATCGAGGCCTCCTCTGCTCTTTACACGACCCCACAGCGAGGAAAATGGGGAGCAATACACTCTGGGAGACCTCTGGAGTGTGGGAGGGACCCAGCTGGCCAGAGGCGTGTCCCACACCCCACCATGTCATACCCTGGGAGCTGCTGCTCAGGGGCTGGCTGGACATCAGTTGGGTGGTGGTGAGAGTTTCCATTTGCATCATTTGTCTTTCTTGGGTTTAATTCTTTTGGTTTTGTTATTTTTATTTTTGTCGTTATTATTATTATTTTATTTCAATTATTAAAATGTTCTTATCTCAACCCAGGAGTTTTCTTGCTTTTACTCCTCTGGTTCTCTTCTCCCCCCATCTTTCTGGGGGGGGGGCAGTGAAAAGCAGCTGTGTGGTGCTTAGGTTCTGGCAGGGTTAAAACATGACGTGGTTTCACAGGGCTGCAGTGGCTTGTGAAGTTAATGCTGTGGTTCCTTCCTGCTTTGCTTAGACAAGATTCCCACAAATGATGCAGATCAGCTGGCTCAAATAATACTTCATGATTTCTCCCCAGATATGGGGAGAATGATTTCATTAGTTCATCATAGAGGGAAGGAAATGATAGTTCAAAATTCTGGGGCTAAGGGGTTTTCGTCATGCATGTCATTCATGTAGAGTAGTACAGGAATTAATATTTTCCTTTTTGTAATTTGAATGTCTCCATAGTAGATGTAAACGGGAAATGGGCATTTGTTGATTAAGCTGCAGTAATTGCAAAATTCAGTGCCACTGCAAGCTGCCTTCTTAGGAACCATGACAATGACATTAAGCATTTGCTAAACAAAATCACCTCCTGTATGTCATGCAGTTCACATCCTGTTTGCCACTTAAAAGTGGTTGGCATAGGTAGAAGATGTTTTGTTAAAAACAATGAATAAACAGAATTTTCTTCATCTGAAATTGGCTATTTTCAGAAGTATAGTTTTTAGATGGAAAACCAATGGGAGGCATAAATAGGTTTTCTCCTACCTTTTCTTGCCCATTTTTTTTAAATGAGCTGGTGCTCATACATCAGGTGTTAGGATTTTATGGAGGTGCAGCTCTAATCTGAATCTGCCCCTTCAGGCAGAGAAATTCTTTCTAATCACACAAAAATAAAATCTGTTCCCTGGCCTCAAAGACATCTTACAAGGAGCCATTTGTAGAGGTCTCCTGCAGGACATTGGAGACCATGGTTTTGTGTGTCTGTCTGCTTCACAGAGGTGGAAATGTTAGTTCTTGCTCCTAGAACAGTGATCTGGAATAATCTCTACTCTTCCCATGTGGCAGCTGGTCATCTTCCAGTGGCATGGGGGGGAATTACATAGCCAGGAAAAGAGCTGGAGAGTCGTTAATCCAAGTGAGTATCCCAAAGTTTATGCAACAGTGTATCTATACACACACTACAGAGAAGGCTTTTAGATTTAAAAAAATAAAAATCTATATGTAATATCAAATCCCCTGAAGCTGAAAATTGTACTTAAGTAACCAGCTATGAAATACCCCTTGTTTTCAAAGTTCTGCTAAACTTAGTCTCATCCTCAGTTCCTGTCCCCTAGACTGTTCTTTATGGTGTTTGGACTATGCAGGAATTGCTCTGCAGTCTGTGAGCCCCAAGCTGACTCTTATGCTGGAAAAATTGCATGTTACAGCTATATAATCAATGACATCGTCTAAAATCACCCCATTAAAGGAGAAAAGAAGTGCAAACAATGTGAGAAACTCACATATCTGTATAGATAGATGATTATGATGATATGTGAGGTTTTCTTGGTGGAAAATACAAATTAATGCAGGTAATTTATTTTAAAAAGCATTATCCTTTGCTAGACAAGGAGATTTTGTAAGCAGTCTAACATATTTGCAGAGGAGCAGAGCCATATGTCACTGCAGAAGGTTTGTCCTTTGGCTTCAGTAAAATGAGAATGTGAAAGATTTTATTGCTTTGGGTGTTAATACAGGTCGTAATCAAGATGAAACCGAATTATCTACAGTATCAGTGTGTGAGATGCTGCAGTTGAAGTGGCAGTAATTTTATGGGGAAGCAGACTGATTTATTTCCACTTGTTTACTGCCTGTGCCCGTGAGCCATGCTGTCTGCGGGGCTGGGTCTGTGCTCTGCACAGGTCTGAGTGCCCAGAGCTGCCTCTCCCCCCATCTTACACTGCTGCGCTTGGAGTCACTCTGAAAATATTGATTAGTGGCCATTTTTATGGAAGGTGGAAGAGAATCTGAGCGAGGCTTTAACACCTCACACTTTCATCTTTTGCTGTTGACAATATCTGAATCAGCTTTAGCCTCAGCTGAGGATTGCAGCTCATTCTCTCACGGCTGAGAAGAGGGTGATGAGATATTCTGACTTCAGCTGTCCTTGCAGCAGATTTGGCACTGGGGACAGGGGCAGCAGAAGTTGTGGTTTGCTCTTCTTCCACCTGGGCCACAGTGAGCTCTGCCCTCCAGAGCTCCTCAGCTCCGCGTTGCTCTGCATCTCACCATGCTGTCCTTGCCTTGTCAGAGCAGAGTCTGACTGTGACCTGACGCCTCTTCTCCCTGCCAGAGCCTGGCATCCTCTCTGCGAGCAGCACTTGCTTCTTGAGGGAAGAGAAGCCAATTTATTTTGCAAATTGAGTTGTGGGCATGGTGAAAAGATCCTGGATGGGGGAAAAGAAGTGCGTCAGGATTGTGGAGGGAGCCTGGAGGCATGCGCAGGATGGAGGAAGAGATGAGGGAATCCCAAAGGTCATAAAGGGCTGGGGAAACCTTGGCTTCCTCCAAGCCTCCTTCCCATGTGCATCCTCACCCTTCCTTCCCTGGGTGTCCCCAAAAGTGAAATTTAGTTTTGCCTCCATAGTTGAGGAACTCTGAAGTGCTGAAAGGAGCCTCAGAGTCGGGTGAGGAGAAAACATGAAAAGGAGGCCTATGGAGAAAGCCTGATGTCAGAGGAGGGTAAAACCAGCATAAATAACCTTTTTTAGGGCTTCATCCACACCGGCATAAAGAAGCTGTTTCTGCTGGGCTCTCAGATGAATTTGGGTGCTGTCTTCTGCAGCAGCCAGGTGGGTCAAAAGCACAGGAATTGTTTAGCCTATCAGATCTTTACAAGTAAACTTTGGATACTGTTTCCATTGGCACTCCCTTATACCTCTGCTTCCATCCCCAAATCTGGGGAGTTAATTGCTAACCCGAACTAATATTAATTTCAGATACTTGTTTTTAAGTTCAAAGGAGCCCTCCACACATCTTACTGTATTAGGTCTTGTCTTCTGAGTCAAGTGTCAGGGTATACAAATAGCTTAGGTGTTTCTAAAAGCTTATATGGGCCTGAAAAATATATAATGTATGGTACGACTCCACCTCATCAGCAATTTTCAAGGAAAAAACAGTAAAAAAATAGTACCTAATGAGGGTTGTTGTATCTATTCAGAAATAAGATTTGCATACTCTCTTCTGTAAACAGCCTTTAGCTCTTATTTTATTTTATGCTTGAATCAATCCATAATTTTTTATCATTTTAAAATATGCCAAGTATTTTATTTCCATCTTTTTACAAGAATGTTTACTTTTAAAGTAGGAAACTTGTATTTTTTCGGAGAAAAGTACAAGGCACTTGGGAAAAATAATTTATAGAGTTGGTCCCTAATTTTATTCCATGAGCTGCTGTTTGCTCATTTGGATCAAGGGTGCTTGTGTAAGGAAAGGGCTGAAAGTGTTGGGAGAAGTGAATGAGCTTCAGTGTCAGAGGACTGAAAGATAATCCAAGATAGACATATAATGTCAAGAAAGTTTCTTTTCCTGAATCTTTCATATTGTTTTGAAGTCTTAATCTGAGAGAATAAGAAATATGAAGGAATAGAAAATTAAAATTTTGTCTAAGGTGAGAGCTTATGCAAGAACATGTCAGAAAAGGCTGGCACTTGTATGGGCATCCCTTTTGTCCTGTAGGTGTTGTGGGAGGTCAGTTTGGTTTTTTGCTTGTTTGTTTTCCCCAGTCAGTCAACAAAGGAAAAATTCTGTGATGGGCTGACATGATTGTTTGTATTTTAACAACTTTCACCTGATTTGTGGGCAGCTGAGTCTTTCACCACTGCTGGGTAAAGGCAGTAGCAGGCACAGCAGGTTCATTTCCCATCTACCTCTGTTTAGACAGGTTTAAGGTGTTCTCATTGTCTTGCCCTAACCAGCAGTGGTTCGACAGCACCTGTATGAATGAGGTGATCTCTCAATCCCATCAGTATCTCTTTGCCTGCTGCCCTTGTTAGGTTGCTGGGTTAGGGAAGGGTGCAAGCAGGGTCCAGCTGGTAGCAGGAGAGGCTTGAACGACAGCCCCACAACGTCGGGGTCATGACAGAAACTACTGCAAAGAGAGGCAACACAACCTGTGGTTCTCCAGAAAAATCCCATCACTTAAGGAGCAGTGTATTCTCTTGGGGTTGGTGCCAATGTGGGGTGGTGGATGGGTGCCATAAAGGCAGCTCCACTGATATTATGGGAAATTCTGGATGAATTGGATACAACCAGATGCCTGTTCTACTCCAGAACTACCTAATGGCCTTCTTGGCATGTCCGTCATTATTTCAGTGGCAGAGAGTGTGGCACTGGTAAGAAAGAAAGTTGCAAAGATGAATTCACTACTCTAACAAGTTTTAGTCTCTTAGAAATACTTGCTTTCTCTAAGGTGAGCTTGAGTAACAATAATTTGGCTTCAAAAGTGTCTTTTAGTACTCAATTTCTATATGTATGTTCTCTTTTTCTTCCTCTGGCACAACTGTATCATCAGATGGAGTCTTATTATGCATGATAGAAAGGAAATCCAAGAAATTTTCTTGCTTAAGATTAGCCTGAGTGAGCTAGAAATGCTGGTTAATTTGCCATATATTCAGCTGTGTACCTTTCCCGTTAAAATTAGTTGTCAGAGAATGGAAGAGAATCAGTGAAATTGGCGTGCAATAGCGTGGAGTAATGACCACATAACGGAATGTGGAAATCTGGTGGATTCAGGTGTGGTTTTGGTAATAGACAGTAGAGGTAGCAAAGAATTTCATAGCTGCAGAATATTCACAGAATTTGATAGAGCTGGCTGATAACAAAGACAAGAAAGAATAAAATCACCAAGACTTAGAAAGGCAATTCAAGATGGCAAAGCTTTTTACAGTATTTGTGTGGACACTTGCAACTTTGCAAATCTTTGCTGTTTAGAATGATTCAGCATCAGCTGCAAGGGGCAGCAGTGACTGATACTTTATTGTTTGTTCAAAAGTATTTTGATTCTCTTTGTAAGGTGTAAGGTCACTGGTACATCAGAAAAAATTTATAAGCTTTCTAATGTCTTAGAAATTGCTGAAATGCAATTTTTATTTTTTTTTTTCATGTCATACTACCAGTCTTACAAAGATGTTTATGTGTACCTGTAAGCAGAATACACATGGACAAATGTGATGTGTAGGAAGTCTAAAAGGTAGCTGGAATTGAGATATTATCTGATATACGAAAGTTACTCTTAGGTTTGTGTTATCCACATCTGTTGTATAGTTACTACAGTTCTTGAAAACTCACATGCTTTAAAGAAGTTGTTACCTGAGCAAGATATTGTGGTGTTTGGCATGGCCTCAGTAGATACAATTCTCTCAAGTCCACCTTGTTTGTGCTGTTGTGGCCAGGATGCCCCTTCTAAATCCCAAGCCTCGTTTGAGAGTCCTGGCTGCTCTCTCCAACCTCCAGATGGTCTTTCCTCATCCTCCCTGGCATCTTCATGAACAAGAGCAGGCAGCCTGGCTGTTCTCATGAGTCTTTGCCTTTTATTTTTCCCATTCTCTGGTCACAAATATTGCTAATGTGAAAGCAGCACTGGCTTTTTTCTGTTCCCTGGCTGTTGTGGCTGGATTGTCCATCTCCGTGTCTGTGCCTGGTGCTGGCAGGCAGGATGTGGGGTCACCTTTTTACCTTGTACCCTGCAAGGGCCATGTCCTCTGCGCTCCAGCAGACATTAGGAAGAAAAGAGTTGCCTGTTGGGCTTGACACACCTTATAAAAGTGTCTGGCCATAGTGTGTGTCTCTTGCTTTCATCCCAGAAATGCCCTGGCTCCAGCTGAAGAAATCTCCTTGGTGCATTCAGCGTGACCTGGGTACGGGCCAGAAACTGAGTCCCCCTCTGCCACTCCAAACAGATGGCATGAGGGAGCAGGGTGTTCCCCCAAGCTTTCAGGCTTTGGTTTTCATGGAAAAAGGGTGGAATAGCATTGATTATTAAGCTGGGTTGTGTCTTCTGCTTGACCAGAGGCAGGTTAATTGGCCATATGTTGTTTACATGTGATCTTTGTGCCAATCTGAAGTGGTCAGCCAGAGGTCTGTTGTTGTGAACTCCTGTGTGCTCACCTCAGAAACCCCTGAGCACAGAGCTAAGGTTTAAACCCAGCTTAAAGAGTGTGTCCTGCCCTTCACACAGCTTTATATCCCATGATGATCCAGATGATCAGAAAATCCATGAGCAGCAGCACAAATCCCATTTTTGCTCTGGGGAAAGTCCTTCTCCTCTCCTGACCCAGTAGAGAACCCAGAGTTGCAACCCATCACTGGCTATGGGGGTATGATGGCCAGGTGGGCCAGAATTTGTGTTGGGGGTCATGGAGGCATGGAATTGGCTGCTGAAGTTCCTCTGGATTGTGCCTGATGCTGTAGTGCTGATGGGAGGCATCTCCCACTGCAGGTGATCCCTGCCAGGCCGGTGAAGTGGCTTTGGGAAATCCTCCTGTGGCTGGAGATGTGCCCACAGCACGAGGCTGTGGTAGCCATGTTAACAACAGAGCAGAAGTGGTACTTTCCATATATATTCTTTTTTCCAACACCAAACTGAAAACCATCAAAAAGACTTCCTGACAGTAGTTTGGGAGCATAGTTTGGACATAACTCTAACTGTTGATCATCAAGCAACCACTCTGTACCTTTTGGTGGACAGTTCTGACCCTTCTTTGCTTCTCCCATACACGCATGGATTTATTTTGCTGTAATAATCACAGATGCAGAATTAAGGATCTGTTTTCAGAGAGTCCAGGGAGATGTAGTGCTCATGTCCAAGAGTATGGCTTTAACAAACTAATTGATTTCTAAAGGGGAAAATACATCAGTGTTCAGTATCCAGAAAATGTACATCTGAAATTACTCATTTTCTAATAACCGTGTATATGGTATAATGGTTATCCTGTATGAGATGAGAGTATTGTCTGGGGAACAGTAGCAGCAGCAGAGCTGCCCTGTTTGCTTTGCAGTTCTCTGACCTGCTTATTAGAGGACATTCTTATTAAACAGATGAATTTATATGAGAGGTGTTTAGGGGGGCTGTTGTTGTTGAGGGTCTGTCAGCACTTTTCTTTTCAAGGTGTTATGAGCATACGCAAACTGTATTTTAAGTAGCTGCTCATCCTTGGTCAGTAATAGGCAGAATAAAGCCTTATATGATCAAAATTTTATGTTTTATTTGCTATTTTATATGAGAAATAGTTTCAAATAAAAATAGGGAAAACTGAAAACTGCTGAAATACATCAATAGTTTTACAGCTTTTAATATTTTCTGGGTAGCAGCAGAGGGGAAATGAAATGTTTCAGCAAAATGTGATGTTTTGCATTATAATTACTTAGTGGGGGTTTATTTCATAGTTTTTCATTGTAAGAGGACTGCTTTTACTGAAAAATGAATTTGTGTAGCAGCACTGTTGTCTTGAAATAAAACCCCAATGGTTTATTTTGAGAGAAAATTCTTCGCATGAAATTTAAAATAGCAAACAGCATGTTCTCCCCCAGAATGAACTGTTCTCTCCTCCTGTTCCCTTTCATCAGTCCCTCCTTGAGTACTGACCTTTTACTTTCTGCATTAACGCAGCTCTGTCTCTTGGCTCCTCATCATCCTCTCCCTCTCGTGCCCTGCTGGGGCAGGCGTCCCTCAGAAGCAACAGCAAGACTGGAGAGCGCAGGAGCTCAGGATCCAAACACGCCCTGTGAATGTCATTGAAGGGTGTCATGTACAGGGCCAATTCAATGGCAGAATTTGTAGTCGGGGCCATTGTGGTGAATCCTGAAATTGCACAAGGAAAGGGAATTTTGAAACTCCAGTTTTAAAACCACAACAAACCGGCCACCTCTCGCCACAACCCATCTTGGTTCAGTTATTTAAGAACTACTTGATAACTTCTGTTGTTTGAGGGGGTGGGAGGGAAGCCGGGTTTGGTGGTTTTTTGTGTTTGTTTGGGCTTTGTTGTTTGGTTGGTTGGTTTTTTTTAATAGCAAAGCAACCTATTAGAAGGCTGTGGAAGTGAGTTCCTAAAATTAGGATTGCTACAGCATAACAGCAGCATAACTGGCCTTTAGTGTTCTAAGTAGCTGGAGCAAATGGTACCTGGTAAATCTTTCTGTTGTGGGTGGTTGGCAGTTACCTGTGCAGCAAGGGAAGCCTCTCCGAAAGGCTTGGCCGCCTTCGGAAGTTTAGATAGCTTCATCGTGGTACTGATGTGTTACTTATTGGTAAGTCAGCACGGATAGGTGTAAATTACTTTGATGTAACATTTTGCTGACCCTGCTTATATCATAGATGAGCAGATGGTATGGAAAACATTTTGTACCTGTGCCAGAGAGAGGCAGTGAGACTGAAAAGTAAACTTTAGGCTGAGAGGCTTGGGCATGATGAGCTCCCTGTGAGCATCTCTGGATGAGCTGACTGGAGAACAGCCCAGGCAGCGTGGCTGTGCAGCACCTTTCCTCAGGAGCAGCAAATCCTGCAGAAGGCTCAGGCTTACAGGCAAGGAACTTGCCAAAAGAGTTGGAGAACTGACAGTGAGCTCTGACTGACTTGTAATGGTGTGAGGAGGCTGTTAATTAACACCCGTCAGTCACAAATGAAATGGAGGAGTGGATTCAAAAGGGTAACGGGTCGTTGTGGGCTTGCCTGTTTTTACCATTACTTTCCTTTTGTCTGCATTTAGCTGTGTTTGGCAAAGCCAGGGGTGTGAGTGGGGAAGGTTTGTTCTTGATGCCCTGATGCAGTAACTGGGCTTTCAGGTTTTGGGGTGAGGATTGGTGGTTTTTGTCAGCAGTGTCCAGTGCTAGAGATCGAAATGCAGCCCTTTAACCAGCAGTCAGGTGCTCGGAGAGCACAAACAGAATACAGAAATGAGTAGTTTAATCCATACTAGCACAGGCACGTAATGGGACAGGTTTCTGCAGTGCCAGTATGTGTTTATCAAAAATCTGTTCAGGTGTGTGTCAGCACAGTTATACCAACTATGTGTAATATGAATCAGGAGAAATGGAGAGTGTCTAATAACCATTAGAGACTCAACTCAAACCACACAGGAGAATATTTACTAAGGCTATTGAAATCGCAACCTCTGCTCATACATGCGCATTTATGGCTGTATCTTGCACTTTATCTTAGATGCTGTAGTGGAAATCCACAAGGAAACACTACTTTTGAATTCACAAAAGTTCTATTCAGCAAGAAATCAGTTCACACCCTCTACAGCTACATCAAGATGCCTAAAACTGTGAATGGGGAAATAGTTCTAGAGGGATAAAATACTCTGTCATAACATGTAGGTACAAAGGACTGGCTTAAGGAGTGTAACCTATGTAAGTTTTATTTTTTAAGTGTTTGACACAGCATGTAGAATCTTTAGGTGCAATGTTGTGTTTCTGAGAGATACTTTGAAGAGCAACAGTGTCAGTGAAACTGTGGGAAAAACAAAAA
>VYZT01009861.1:1537-22246 GCA_013400735.1 Pomatostomus ruficeps
CCTGGAGAGGAGAAGCTCCAGGGAGAGCTCAGAGCCCCTTGCAGGGCCTAAAGGAGCTTCAGGAGAGCTGGAGAGGGACTGGGGACAAGGGCTGGAGGGACAGGACACAGGGAATGGCTTCCCACTGCCAGAGGGCAGCGCTGGATGGGATATTGGGCAGGAATTGTTCCCTGGGAGGGTGGGGAGGCCCTGGCACAGGGTGCCCAGAGCAGCTGTGGCTGCCCCTGGATCCCTGGCAGTGCCCAAGGCCAGGCTGGACAGGGTTTGGAGCACCTGAGACAGTGGGAGGTGTCCCTGCCATGGCAGGGGTGGAACAGGATGAGCTTTGGGGTCCTTTCCAACCCAAACCATAATTTTTTGTTTCCTGCCCTCCAAACCAGCTGCCCCCAGCCTGCAGAGGCACCCAGCTCAAAGCTGCCGAGGCTTCTGTAAATCCCAGCTCCACACAGAGTTTCAGCAGCGCTGCTGCTCCACCAGCACAGGAAACAAAATTTATTTTCCTAATCGATATCCCGAGGCTGGTTATGCTCTGTCTGTGAATGCCATTTCATTCACCACGAGCTCCACGCTGCCAGGGTGATGCCCAGCCTGGATGGGCACTCGGCAGAGCAACCCCTAAATCCCGCCGAATTCCCTGCCACAGTAACACCCAGGAGGAGCTGAACACCTCGGCTGTCTCCTGTCCACGTTGAATTTCCATTCAACAGCTGAATTTCCATCCCCCTGCAATATATTCTCACTATTGGGAAGCCCTTTGCTTCCTGCAGTGGATTTGCAGAGCAACCAGGTTTCCTGCAAAAAGCTTTCCATGGAAATCGGGCTCAGGGCAGGTGGGAGAAATAAAGGCCAAATGAAGCCAAGAAGCAAAACCCCTCCTGATCCATCCCATTACCCAAACAATCCAGAGCTCAGGATCCAGGGGTGGGACCCAAGATAAATCCTGCAATTTGCTCTCCCAATGCAGTTTTAAGTGGAAAACCGAGTGAGAGCAGGAACTCCTGGTGAAGTGTCCAAACTCACCTGGCTCCCTGCAGAATGCAGGATTTAAACCCTCCCTGAGGCCCTGGGATTTGAGGCTCTCACCTCCCAAAAACCTTGAGTTTGGAATGACAATCTTACCCAACTCAGGTGCTTTTATGCAGTGGGAATAATGATGATGGACAATGAGAACCGCAAAGGTTAAAATTATGCAAATTATGTCTGATTTGCATATTAGACCAAGCCTAATGGGAGGAAAAGGTGACTTACCTGAAAACCTGTTCAGCTGGCAGGACTCAAAGGGAAACTGGAATCTCTTCAGAGCTCCCCGTCCACGGCACCTCTGGATGCTGCCACGCTGCAAAAACCCAGCCCAAAGCAGAGCAAACGTTATTTTGGCAGCCACGAGCGAGCTGAGGAGAGAAGGGCACAGTTTATTCCCACGAGCAGCACAAATCCCTGACCCAAAGGGCAAAAGGGCTGAACCAAATTCCAGAAGAGATCCCAGCCCCCAGAGCACAAACTCCAGCCCCAAGAAATCTGGGTGGTGAAAGGGGAGAGGATGGAGTCACTCAAAAGCTCTGCTGGCTGATATTTAAATATTTTCTAAATTTTATCTTCACTTCCCCACTGGATTCTGCTCTTCAGGGCATCAGGAATGAATAAAACCTCTGATTAAAGATCATTTAAACAGCCTGAGCCAGCTGGCAGCACCAGCAGTGCCGGGAATGTTTCGTTTGGATTTACCAGCATTCCTCACAAAACTGCTGCTCTGCTGGGGTTTGAACACCACAAGCTCCTAATTCAGCCTTCTGCAGCAGGAGTGATTTTTTTTTTTTTGGGAAAGAATGGGGGGACAGAGGCAGGAGCTGCTTGAAAAGGCTGGGGTGTGGTGGAAGTTGATGGCTGTGCTGCCAGCGAGGCAATGCTGGTAAATCCCACTGCACCTAAATCCCATCCAGCACCAAAAAAAACCCCCAGGAAAATTTTAAAAAGTCAATTTAACCAATATCCTGAAGGCTATTTTAAGAATAATTGCAATAAATCCAAGCTCAGCTGGAGCACTCTGTCACAACCAACCACACCAGCATCCCTCCTCCTCCTCCTCTCCAAATCCCAGACACTTCCAGGCAGCACAACCAGATCCCAGCTCTGAGATCAAACCCCTCTTCAGGAAC
The DNA here is from genome assembly GCA_013400735.1 of Pomatostomus ruficeps. NCBI lineage: Eukaryota > Metazoa > Chordata > Aves > Passeriformes > Timaliidae > Pomatostomus > Pomatostomus ruficeps. The sequence goes on from VYZT01009861.1 coordinate 3,694, forward strand.
CCCGGGGTCGTGGGAGAGCCCTGGCCAGCACTGGGCTGGATCCTCCTCCAGCTGCAGCCCCAGCTCGTGTGACATCCCTGGGGACAGACAGAGGGAGTCCCCCGAGGCAGCAGTGAGCCAGCAGAAACTGAAACTGGGGAGAAGCAGCTTTTCCTGAGCTTCAGAACCCTCCCTGCAGCTGTGGAGCTCTGCAGCCGGGAACGGCGGGACACAGATCCCGGAGTTTCCCCGGCACCCTCTCCTTCCGTGTGTCCTACCAGCACCTCAGGGACTCCATCACGGCCCTTCCTGGGTGTAAAACCCCCAGATTTGGGCCAGATCTGCTGTTGGGGTAAAGCACAGCAGCTGTCTGGATTCCGTGGATGTCTCCAGGGACTTGCGTTTCCCGCCAGCAGCAGATCCGGCTCAGCTGCTGCCCCACACCCGCCCAGCCCACACCACGTTTGGGGCTGGATTGGGGTTTTTATTTTCTCCCAGCACTCTGCAGATTTTCGATTCAAAGAGAGGAATTCCCCACCTTTCAAAGGGCTGCCCAGAGCTGAGATGATTTGCCAGAACCAAACCCAGCACCTGGAGGTCACTTTAAAAGCCGACCTGCGTCCTCCACGGATTCCTGAGGCTCGGTGGAATTTGGCTTTTCCTTTCAAGTCCTCCCAGAGCTGCTTTTATCAAATTCACTCCCAGCTCCAGGCCTGGGGACTCCCCCATTAGAAAAGGTGCATTAAACTGGGTCTGCTCACGAGAAGACGAGGCTGGGGAACAGGGGGTTTGCAGATGTTGCAAATACCAACACGTGCAACTCATCCCAGCAGTCCAACGGCATCTTCCACCAGCTACTTTTGGCCCACTTAATTAAATAGAAAAAAAAATAATTCAGGGATTAAATTCAATCAAATTAAACCCCATGTCCACTGCAAGGATTAAAGTTGGCTCTGGGAACCTACGTGTCATTTCCTCACAGGAAGTGCTGCCCAGGAGGAGTTAAAATAATTTAAAGAAAATACCTGAGGAATTCTCAGATGAGAACACACATCCTTTGCCTCCTGCCCACCCCCCCAAATGATTTTTTTTCACTGAGGAAAACCCCCCAGCTTTAACAACAACCTTCTCTCCTGCAGGGTGGCTCTACGACTACACCCAGACCTACGCCTGCTCCTTCCTCTTCGCTGGGGTCTGTGCTCTCATCTCACCGATTTCCTTCTTCTTCGTGCCTGCAGCCCAAAGATGGAAGCTCAAAAAAGCCAATCTGAGCAAGAGCCCCGGGTGCAGCTGAAGTTTTAAAGGCTGGGCTTTGACTGCACCTCTGCTGGGAGAGCCACTGCCTGCACTGGGAAGTACCAACAGCAGCAACACTGAAAATTGGAATTTTTAGATGGCAGATTCAGTTTGTGTATCTGGATATTTCCCGATTAAAGCCAACTGGGAAATACCCACTGTGAGTGTCACTTGATGGGAAAAACGCAGCCCACGGCGTGGGGGGACTGGGTTTCGCTGAGTCTTTGTCCCTGAGCTGGGTTTTTCTGCCTCCCCGAGTGAATCCTCAGCCCCAGAGCTCCATCCCGACCCTCCCGGGGCAGGGCCGACTCACCTGGTGGGAGGAGCAGCTGGGGAGCTGCAGGAGGCAAAGCACAGCCAGAGATTCAGATCCTTCATCCAGACACAACCACGGCCAGGGAGGGAGCAGGGGCACGAGGGGAGGATTGTGCTGCCCGAGGATCCAGCTGCCCCCAGGATCCAGCTGCCCAAGGATCCAGCTCTCCAGGATCCAGCTCTCCAGGATCCAGCTCTCCAGGATCCAGCTCTCCAGGATCCAGCTCTCCAGGATCCAGCTGCCCGAGGATCCAGCTGTGCGGAGGATCCAGCTCTCCAGGATCCAGCTCTCCAGGATCCAGCTCTCCAGGACCCCTCTCCCTCGGGAATGACGCTGCTCAGGGGCTGCTCCATCTCCAGGCACAGAGATTTGTCACAGCACACAGCACCTGTAGGCAAAAGCAGTTTTTAATTAAAGCCAGAACCACGAAACAGTGAAGGCAGAGACCAAACCTGTTCTCAGCCTCCTCTGCCCTTCTCCCCAGCTTCCCAGAAATCCAGAGACTCCCGGGATTCCACGCACGCACCAAGGCAGCTCCAGTGCTGAGCCTGTGTTCAACCAGCACCCCAGAGATTTACCCCACAGGTTTAACGTGGATGGATAAGACCCAACTTATCTTTGATTTCCTTTCCAGCAGTGAAGCTGCAATTTTTTGCATTATCACCAGATATCTGAAATCATTGTGTCAACCTGGGATATTCATTCCAGCCATTGGCATGATCCTTCTTTTTACCTCTCCCTTTTTTTAATTATTAAATTGCAACGAGATTTAATTATCCTATTTTCTCACCCCTTTTTTCCTCACCCTTTTTTTTAATATTAAGCCATCAAGAGAGTTGTTTTCCCTACAGAAACGCTCCTTTGAACTGTGAAATGGGTTATTTCAAGCCCCAAATTAGGTGGTCTATATTTAATAAAAAGCTACAGAATATTGTAATGGTTTTAAGGAGCTCAAACACTGGCACAGGTAAGAAATCCCTCCACAGGTGATGAGCCAAATTCAGCAGTTACACAACTCCACAGTGCCACAGAAACTGGGCTCAAACCAGGGAAAAATGCCAGGGAATGGGGAATATCAGTGCCACAAAACAGTTCCTTTCTCACACGCTGTGCCACAGCTTCTCCCAGGAATCTGCAGACACCAAATGCTCTGGGAATGGTCCTTGGACACTTCACCCATCATCCCTTTGCACCTGAAACCAGTGCCCACCAGCCGAGCCTCGGCTGCACCAGTTAACACCTGCAGGGCAGGGTGCCTAGGGGGGCATTTTCTGGATAAATTTATTATTTCTGAGGTGTTTGAGGCACTGGGAGTTCAGGGGATGAACAGGCACCGTGCTCAGCCAATCCTGCGCTGAGGCCTCAGCCCAGACCTTCTGCAGCAGGGACAGAGCTTTCATCTAAAAATCTGAGTTTTCACCTCTGGAAACATTAGAATTCCTCACTCTCCTCTCACCAAATCAAACCTCACCAGCAGCTCTGGTTTGCTGAGTAACAGGAACCGTGTGGGAGCCTTGGCTTCGGGATTCCCAACCCTAAAGCTTCAGATCCCCACTAACTCTGCACCCCTAGGAGCAGCTGGGCTTTTGGCTTTTAACAGAATGATCACAGCAGTGTGGGGATGGAAAGAGCCACCCCCCAGCTCCTCACCCCGCTGCTCCCACTCTGCCCCATCCCAACACCTTTCCCTGGGCTCTGCTCCCTCCCTCTGCTCAGCACCGTCCTCCTTTAACACGAGCTCTGGGATATTTTCACCTCTTTGGCCACCAAGAAACACCTTGGCAGGATGTGGAGTCCGCACCTCCCATCCCACCTGCTCCAGCAGAGCTCCTCCCAAACCTCCAGGATCTCAGGAGAGTCCTCCCCTGTCCCTCTATCAGGCCAATGTCACCAATCCTCACCCTAATTTAGCAAAAGGGGAGTGTTTGTCCCCCCTCTTCCCTTCTGCAGAGGAGCAAACAGCTCAGGATCCCCATTTCCCATATCCCACCCCACGGATGGGCACCACCAGCCCTTATTTGCCCCCAGAACAATCCTGCCCAGGCAAAGCTCCTTTCTGCAGCCACAATTACCTCCGTCTGTCCAGAACCGGTGAGGAAAGCAATGCCCACAGGAGAAACTCCTCCCAGGTGCCCTGCACCGTCCTGCCACGGGCTGGGAGGGGACAGAAGGGTCTTCAGAGCTTTGTCCCTGCACGAGCAGGCGCAGGGTGGCGGCTGCAGGTCCAACTCTCCTCTCTCACGCCCCGCGCTGCGAAGGCAAGCACAGAACAGAGGGTTCAGTCCCCTCGCAGCCCCGAAACCCAAAAGCATTTATTGACTTGCAGAGCATGAGAGAGGCCAGCAGTGAGCGGGAGGGAAGGGCTGCCCACGGGAAGGTTCTCCCGTCCCACTGAAGTAATTTTGGAAATCCCTTCCCGGAGCTGTTCCTGCACAGCGCAGAAGTGACAGGGTGGGTGGGGAAATGCACGAGCAGGGGGTGCTGGGACATCAATGAAGTTAAAAGCTGCAGAAAATCCCTTTTGTTCCTGCTCCCGTCACAGAATCCCGGAATTAAGGTTGGAAAAGCCCTCCTGGATCATCGAGGCCAAGCTGTGCCTGATCCCCACCTTGTGCCCAGCCCGGAGCTCTGAGTGACACATCCAGGCATTCCCTGGAGACCTCCAGGGATGGGAACTCCAAACCTCCCTGGGCAGCCCCTGCCAAGGCCTGAGCACCCTCTCCATGCAGGAATTATCCCTGAAAAGGTTTCCTTACTCAAAGGAAATTCTCCCCTTACTCATCTGCAGTAGAGAAAATGAGCAGGAATGGCTAAAAAGATCCTCAGCACGAGAAACGCTTTGTAAAACACATTTAAATGTCCTCCCAGGCATCCCTCCTGGTCCTGAGAAGGCCATGGAGAACTGGATTCTTCCTGCCTTGCAACCCTCGTGTGCCTCACAAGCAGCATCCTCACACTTTGCATTGGAAAGAAAATTTGCATTGGAAAGGAAATCACCAACAACCTCCTGGATCTTCCCCAAAAGGGAATTTCCCTCCCAATAAATCAAACCCTTTGTAAAACCAACATCAATCTCAGCACTGTGCCCTGAGTCACTCCAGGGAACATCTCCCTGCCCGAGCTCACCCTCTGCATGTGGGATATCATGAGATATTGTGGGATATCGTGAGATATCGTGGGATATTGTGGGATATCGTGGGATATCATGGGATATTGTGGGATATCGTGGGATATCGTGGGATATCGTGAGATATCGTGGGATATTGTGGGATATCGTGCCATGGCCGGCTGGATCTTGATGGGAAATGGCACCTGGAAGTGTTTTAACCGGGATTCACTGGTTCAAAATCCTTCTGAAATTCATGGTGCAGGGAAACCAAACACTAAAGATCTCTCCAAAATTTCCAGCGACCTGCAGGGAACCAGGGCTGGCTGGAAGGAACCTCAGTGACCACAGGAACCCAAGGACACAGCCTCCGATTTTCACTGATCCCAACAAAGACCTGCTACAACACCTGAGCTCCTTGGGGAAAAAAAAAAACTTAACAACTTCATTTAGAGAATTGGTTTTCTGAGCACTGATGGACAGAGGATTGATACCCTGAATCCTGATTAATTTTAGAAAGCAAGAAGAAAACAGGGAATTGGCTTCTCCAACAAGATGTGGCTGCTAAGCATTACTCTGGGTTTGTGTCATCTGAACAACGGGGCTGCAGGGGAGCAGGGAAGGAAATGCCTTTCTGCTGTTAGCCAGTGATTTATTCCCAGGTGGAATCCCAAAGGAGGAGCCTGGGCAGCCTCCAGGGGCTGCTCCCAGCGTTTGGGTAGGATTGATTTATGGGGTGGGCACCTGCTGGGTCTCAAACCCGCTTGCAGTGGTGCTCCACATGCCAGGATGAAAAGCTGCTAAGACTCAGCTCGGCTCTATCAAAGCCACGGAAGTCGGTGCAACCGGAGATCCCGTCGGGAAGCACTCTGCACCCCCCATTCCCACTAGAATTATTTTATATTATTAATTTATACAGTCACCGTACACCCCTGAGCGTCCTGGCTATCAGCTGCAGGTTTCCCTTCCTTGCTCTGCACTCTGGGTCGCTGCAAGGCAGGGCAGAGCTCCTCTAAGAGGGATTTGGCCATTTCAAACACACAAAACAAACCCCTCCCCGCTCTCCGTGGTCAGGCTCTGCCCTTGACACAAAACACAATCTGCTAAAAGCCAAGGCTGTGCCTTTCCCAGCGCTCCTCAGACAGCAGCAGATAAACCCAGGCACTGGGCACGGAGGAAGTCGATCCTGATGTTTATCATATAATAAGGAACAATCCTTATCTCGCAGCGAAATCCCCTCCAAGGGCTGGGCTGGGATTATTTCGGTTGTTTCTCCAAGGTGCCCGAGCTCTGGGTTTGCCTGTAGAGCTGTCTGGGAATCACCCACCTGGGTTGAGGGGCAAGAACTCTGGGTTTAACCCCATCCCTGGGATCTCCCCTCAACCCTTTCCAGGCACCTCAGTTGTTTTGATGCCTTAGGATTTAGCTTTTGTATTTCTTAGACTCTGTACTGCTTTAGTGTAACTCTAAAACTCTATATAGAACTCCTGTTCTCACATTCTAGTTAAACGTAACAAATCCTCTCTAGGCCTGGACTCAAGGACACCTTGCTGTTCCAGGCCTCAAAGTCTGCAAACTAAAACTCTAAAAAAAGAAACAGACTTAAAGTAAATTACATCATCATCTAAAACTGTAATTAGACAAATAACCCTGATATGTAAATTGATCAAAACTTATAAAAATGTAAAAAACTCGTGACCCGGGGTCCATCTTGAATGTGGCCTCTCCTGGAGAGGGCTCTGACTGCCCGAGGTGTACCTGTTAAAAGCCCTTCAATAAATCCCCATTTTATTCACTTAATCTTGTCTGGCCTCTGTTCTAAGCAGCCTCCATCTCTCAGGCATCAGTTTGAACCCAAACCCACGGCAAAGCTGCTCCTCTGCAGAGCCGCCCCCAAACAGCAGCTCCCGGCACACTCGGAACCGCAGCGGGGAATCCACCCAATTCCCTTCTGAAAGGGGAACAAGAGCCTTTCTCACAGCTGCGGCGGCACAAAACACTCCCCAGACAAGGTGCTCCAGCTCCCAGCCCTGCTGAGGTTTCTGCGGGGATGGGAGGAAAGCCAAGAGCGATTTCAAATAGCTGGGTGAGGATGTGACAGCAGCAGGAAACGGGGCTGTGCTTCCCTGGCCCCGTGGGGCAGATCCCCCTGCGGACTGGGCTCTTTGCTCATCCTCATCGATAACAGCAACTCGCTTTTTTTGGTGCTGGCTTCCCCCTGCCTGGAACACGTCCTGCAGCCCTGCTCACCATGCAGAGCATTATCAGCTTAAAATTAAAAAATTTCACTTCCGAGGAGCTCAAAGCCTTCCTAGGAGGTGGGAGTGGTTTGGAAAATAATAATAATAAAAGTCTTTAAGGATACTCTAACGGTTCTCACTGAAGTCCATGGGAATTTATCAGCGACACTAATAAACAAAAATTAAAGCAGATGTTTGAAAACTCAGAAGTTTTAGCTTTAGCTGAGATCCTCATGGGAAAACTTTCCAGCCTGCAGAAACCGCAGAGGGGATGGGAGCTCCTGCTCACGGCCACGGACAATTCCAGAGGTAATTCACGGGTCAAAGTCTCTTTTCCAAAGCAGACTTTGCCTCCGAAGCCAGTGCCAAGCTTTGCAAAACTTTCCCCTACAGATATTCCTCACGTGGGCGAGACAGAGCCAGGATTGTACCCTGGAAGGGAGCGGCAAAGGGAGTCTTTACAACCCCCCAGGGATGGAGAGAACATCAATAAACTGAGCTCCAGCCCCTCAGGCCGTCCTGGGAAGGGAGCCAGAGCCACGCTGGGGGCACAGGGGCGGTCACAGGGATGGGATGTCTGGGGTTGGGCTCTCCCAGCCTCAGGCTGCTGGTGGGATGCAGCTCCGAGTGCCAGGAGGAACAGCAGAGACACTCGAAGGTATCTGAGAGCTTAGAATCTCTGGGCTGCCAGAGGTGAAACTCAGGGTCTGAGAACCACAGGATCCTGGAATGGGTTCGGTTGGAAGGAACCTTAAGGCTCATCCCATTCCACCCCTGACATGGCAGGGACACCTCCCACTGTCCCAGGTGCTCCAAGCCCCGTCCAGCCTGGCCTTGGGCACTGCCAGGGATCCAGGGGCAGCCACAGCTGCTCTGGGCACCCTGTGCCAGGGCCTGCCCACCCTCACAGGGACGGATTTCTTCCCAGTATCAAAGCTAAATTTCCCCTTTTCCAGTTGAATCCACTGCCCTTTGTCCCGACTCCAGTTCCTGACGAAGAGTCCCCCCTGTGTTTTCGTGCCCAGCCTTGTCTTCACCCACCCAGGAGGAGCAGCACGAGAAACACCAACATCCCCTTTTCTCACCATCTGCTCCCCACAGGCTCAACGACAGCGGCTCAGGTGGTTCAGGACCTCATTCTGCCCTGAACCTCTGCTCAGGTCAGAGCTGGCAACGACCAAAACCATCCCTTGGGCAAGGGGGCTGCAAACACCTCCATGGCCTGGAGGAGATCTCCTCTCCTCCGGCAAACTGCGCTGAACAATCACACCAGGGAGACCTCACTGGCTTCCCTTCACTCACACCCTTCTGCACCCTCGTGTGTCCTCAGACACGTTTGTGTCCTCAGGCACATGTTTGTGTCCTCAGACGTATCTAAACTGTGCAATTGTGCAGCCTGAGAACACAGCACGTGCATCTGAGAGGGGAGAGTGGCCGGAGGATCCGAGTGCTGGCCTGCACAAAGGGCAGGAACGCCAGGGAACGCTGCCAGCTCGGGGCTGGGTCACGCTGGGAGCATTGCCAAAAGCTGGCCTGACCTATCACTGATCTGGGGACAGGAAATACTGAAGGGAGCTGAAACTCTCCAGCCCCAGCTTCAGCTGCAATTGCAGAAGTGGGTATGAAGGTCAAGGCAGGCCGATAAGGAGCTGAAACAGCCGTGACCCACGATTAATCTGCAGCTCATCCGCTCGGCTGGGGAGACAAACACATCCCACCCCACCCTGGGACTGCACACACGGGCTCCAACCCAAGAGCCTGGGCACAGGAGCCGGGCTGGGAGGTGGCAGCTCATTCCTGCAGCGTGTTTGACACATCCACAGCCCCGGCTCCAACCACCTCTAATTAACACATCCCTGGAGCGGGACACAAAGGGGGGAAAACCAGGGGACCTTTGTGCCACCGTCCCTGTTCTCTGCTCCTGCTGCAGGCACCTCCAGGAGCACAGGGACAAACGGGACGAGCAGCAGGAGGCTCCTGTCAAACCCATCCCGCCACGTGCGGCCGAGCCGGTCCCTCGGAGCTCACCCCGTTCTCCAGGCAGCTCTAATTACACTCAGGCACAGGGCTCCGAGCCAACAACCGCAGGAGACACAACGGGAATCACAAAGCCAGCGGCCCCAGAGCCTTCCCACTGCTCTCCCCGGCCTTTCTGCCTGTTTGACCAAACCCTTTCCGGCCTTTGCCCCAGACCTCGGGACACGAGGCGGGAGCGGATCCTCCGAGAGCGTTTGCCATTTCATAGTAAAGCAGCAGCGTGAGGCCAACACGAGCTCGTTATTGGCCAAGAGCACAATCTGGGCCATCTGATGTTTTAAACTTATTAATTCAGCTGCAGCTGGTAAAAGCACAGTTCTAAAAAAATGTGTGAATTCAAATAACCGGCTCCCATCTAATCCGCTCGCATCGCTCTCTGCTGCAGTGCAGTTAATTAAATGGTTCTCGTTATAAATCCACTTTCCCCAGAAGTCTCATTAGCCAAATTAATATGGTGCATACAGAGCACTTAACCCTTCCAGGAGACTGGTTTTAACAACAGCCTGGCTCTACCTGGCCCCCGGAGCGTCCCTCTGAGCTCTTCAGGAGGCAGAGGGGCAGAGCCAGCACCCGAAAAACAACTCGCTAGCGCAGAGCGACTGTAGGAGAACCATCCCACAGCACATCCCACGACACCTCAAATCTCTGGAATAAATACATCATGTAAAGGAGACAGGGAACCATCTCCCAGTGAAACAGACACTGAAATCTGACTCAGAGAGGCAGAATTCTTCTGCAGCGGCCGCTGACACCTCAAAACACACCCAAAAAGTGGGGTAGCGGCCGAGCGCTGACACAAACACCTGGATACCTGAGCAGGTGAGCAAAACCAGCCCCTTTTTTGGGGAACACTAACAGATCACCCATCTCCTGTCAGCGTCAACCCCCAGCCCAGGGGAAGGAGCTGGAACATTCTCCCATGATTGCTGCCAGCCCCAGACCTATTGTACAACACTTCAAAGGGGATTCAGAGGTTGCATCTCAACAGCACGAGAAATACATTGCAAAAAATAGGAATTTTAACTACAAACACCAACTTCTAGAGGAAAAGGCATCTCCTGAGTCTCCCCTCTCCAATTCCCTTCCCTCATTACCAGCAATAGCTACAATTGCTCCCATTTACAACAAACAGCTTCGGTTAAATTATTACACCGGCATCCCATAAACACAGATAATTTGCCAAATCGTTGGCTTGGCTTTCCTTATCAACACATACAAACGATAAACGCTATTCTGGGTTAAAGCAGCGTTAATTCAAGCAGTTCATGAGGCAAAGTTAACAGCTCCAGCTTGCCAAGCTGAGAACACGCAGGGCCCTGTTTGTTAACGGGACCCCCCAAAACCAGGGAAGCACATCCGAGGGTCGGCTCCTCCGCTCCCGTTCCCGGAGCGGGCGGAGCAGCACGGGGGCTGAGGAAAACACGTTAGTAAACATCAGCAAACTGGAGAACCGGACAACAAAACGTGAACAACAATCTTCTGTGACATTACAATTGAGCTCAACCTCTTCCAGCGCCTTACCTGTTTTAGGGATTTACACAGCGCTTTGCCCCGGGAACAGACACCTCGCAGAGCACAACCACAGCATCCGTCGGCTGAGAGGCGTCTGCAGCCTAGCCAGGGTCCTGCCCGGCCGCAGGGCTTATCCACGGAGGGTAAAGTATGTCAAGGCAAACAGGGCAAGCTGCCGCTCACGGCGTCTTGGTGGCGTCACAAGAATTCTACCACGAGCACAACACGAGGGCTCCCGAAGCCGACGACGCAGCGGTGGCGGCTTCCTCTCGATGGTCCTCAGGCGCGCCCCGACGTCTGCTGCGGCAAACACGGAGTTGTGCTCCTGCGCGGGAACGGCTTTCCAAAGCTCAGGAGCCCCCGGGACAGGAGAACTACAGCACAGAACATTTTCGGGCCGCCTCCGGCTTCTCCTCTCCCCAGCCGTGCTACACCGGGAGCGGCTGAACGGAGCGCGCGGTGGGGCCGGGACGCGAGCAGGGCACATGCACATCCGAGGCGTGTGGCTTCAAAACCGGTCAAAATAAGGCACTGAGACACCATGCAAAAGGTTTAAATTACCGCCTCCAGCTCTCAGGAACTCTTCATCCATTCAGCACTAAAACCCACAACTGCTGAAAAGCCCCTGGAGATGGAGGAGCGCCTCGCGTACGGCAGGAAAGGCTTTATTAACAGCATTTAAACACTTTTAAGGACTCATTTCTCTTTTTCTTTTGGCAATTTTGGTGCAAAGGTTTTACGTGCAAGATTTCAAAGCAATCTCAGAACTTTTTTTTCTCTTCAAAATTAAAAAAAAAAACCAAGAATCAAAACTAAAGGCAAACATGTTGGGTGTGAACGAAATAAATCAGAAACTTAAAATTCAGGAACTCCGGCTCTTCCGACCAGCGAAGCCCCAGACTTGGCCACCGTTCCGAGGCGCAGGGCGGTGCTTCCCTGCGTTTCTTGCGTGCCAGCAGCAGCACCGCTGCCCCGTCCCGCTGAGGAGAAACGCAGCAAGTGCCCCCTTTTTCACTGCGAGCGCGGGGGCCGCGGCAAGGCAATCAGCTAGAATCCTCCTGATTGGAACCACAGGTCGGTCAACGCGAAAGTGTCGGTGCTCTCCCTGCTTCTTGCTCAAGACCCACAACTATCAGCTCAATTGGGCAGCAGCAGCAGGAACCCCTCCGCTGCCAACAACAGGGGGCCAAACGTTTGTCGTCAATTCACTTCCAGGCAGAAAAACCATTTTCCTCAAAAGAAACAATTTATTTAGAATGAAACAAAATCAGCTCAACTGTGAGCGCATGTTTGAGTGACAGCTACTTTTAAGCTGTGTGAGCCATAAAAAGGGTATTCCTTTACTTTTCCAGCAATCTTGTGTACACAGCACAAAGCAAAGAGGTCATTTTTTTTTTTTCCACTTAAAACACGGGCATTGGCATCACAATAGCAGATACACAACTTTTTTTTTTTTTTTTAAAGCTGCCATTTTAGTAAAATGCACAAATACTAAACAGATAAGCTTTCTTCCATCAGGAGGCCCATGTAAATTCCACATAAGCCACAGCTTCTCTTCCCAAAGGTCCATTAGAGCTTGGTATCCCATGCGGTTGTCGTCTGCAGTCCACCAGATTTGCTTGCAGGAGGAAAAAAAACGTTATTTCAATACAAATGTGTACACCAGATTCGGGGTTTTCCCCTCCCTACATTATACAGATGAACATCAAGAGCTACCAGGCCTTTCTGAATACTCTACTTGGACTTCAAAAAGCACCAATTCCACCCACAGGCACGAAACCTCGGAATGAAGTCGCCTCCTAGGGAGAGATGCAAAACCAGCAGTGCAGGGCTTCTTTTTGGACCAGGATTAAACTAGGCTTACAGTACTGATGATTACTCAGCTTGCAGTAACACTTGATGGGGCACAATCGAAATCGTTTAACCAGGAGAAAAACCAACCCAATTGTTGCCAATTCGGTTGGCTTTCCTCGCGGGGTTATTTCCTGAAGGCAACTTATCACCAAAACCATGAAATGTAGTGTTCCACAGCTCTCGCGCTCTCGTTTGGCTGCGCAGCTCTAACGGCAGACAATGCCAATATTAAAGGAAAGGTCAACTCAAGGACACGCCCAATATCATTTAAAATTGCTGCTATTTCAAGTCATTTTTCTCAGCCATCGTTTGCACACAATCGGCACTGCAGGAAGATGAATATGCAATGAAGCATCCTCTGCACCACCCGCTCTGCTTTAAGCCTGATACAAAAATCACCTCATCGTTCATTCTATCGATCATTGGAACATCTGTCCTGCGGTGCTATAAGGAAATAATCAGGGGGACAAGGGGGAAAGAACCCCAAAAGCTCTAGAGCCACATGGCAACCGTCTCTTCCCCTCTGGGAACTCAGCACTCCCCAGGAGCGCCGCCCTCAACACTGTTTTGCTTAGAGCCAGGAATTACCATTTTCCAAGGCATTTTTCCCTGAGTCCACGGAGTTTTTGAACCTGTCTTCACAATTTTGATTCACTCCTCCTCCCCATTAAAACCTCAGGCCTTTCACCTCAGTTACCATCAACCAGAGGGTTCCTGAACCCAGGCAAGAAATTAAAACTCATTCTCCGCTCCCCATAGGGGCCAAGAAAGTTGTCCCCAAATATTTCATCTTTAACATCCTTGTAGGAAATAAAAGAGAGAGAGGGCAAGGTTTGTCTCCCTCTTCTCTCGGCGAGGCTGACAAGGATGTGTTGTTGTTTGTACCCCTAAAACCTCTGGATTGAGGATAACCTCGGTGTTCCCGCGGCAGCAGCTCAGCTGGAGCAAACAAAGCCGCTGGCCCGAGGCCAAGGAAGTTGCGCAAAGTTTCCAATTGAGAGAAATAAAACAAACTAAAATCTCAAACAAAACTACGAAGTCATTTGAGGTTCTTTCCCCCAAAGCATGAAGCACAAGGATGAAATGATTCAGGAAAAGGACATCCCTTTCCCAGGCTAATTGAACACACTCATGAAATAGAAGAACATCAGCTGCACACGAGGCTGGGAGGGAACACCGAGCTCTCACCAGAGCAACGTAATGCCAGACACCAGCAGAGAGCCAACAACTGCTACATCTGCTTTGCTCTGCACTCAGTGGTGTCACCCACAGGCTTCTAAACCTTCAGCCCTGGCCAAGCCAGCCTCAGTGGGCAGTTACCCCAACGGGGAACACCTCAGCCCAGGGAGGAACGCCCAGCCCGCCCAGCGGCACCGGCAGCACGGGAATTCAGTGCCGGCATAAAAAGCTGCCCAAGTTTTGCCACAAGAACCCTCAGAGGGCGTTAAAATCCATGCTTACAAAACAGAGCAGCAACCACAAATAAACCAGGTTCAAAGAAGCAGGTGCTCCAATAAATTAGGAACCAGAAAACTTGGGAGTCAAACGCAGCCTCGCCCTCTCCTTCTCGCCCTCCAGCCTGGCACAATTTACCAGCCAGTGGCAGGTGGAACCGCCGAGATTTTCCAGGAAAAACGGAAGTGCACCGAGGATGCTCTTCCCAAACCAAGCTGGCTTTGCCAAGCTACGTTGACCCCAAGTTTTGTGGGTTTTTAAGCAGGTGCCTGCTGCGGATCAGCGGAACAATCGCTGCTCTCAGCGACCTGATGTGTCCCACACAAACATTAGTGCTTTTTTCCCCCCCGGTTTTGGGCAGATTTGAATTCCCAACCATTCAAGTCTCTTTCCTAGAAAACTCCTGCAAGTGATTTCTGCCAGATGCAACCAGAAAGCTCCCTCTGAACGCAAGCAGCACTTGCAGCATTGATCACCTGCTGACACGCAACAGGCACCTGCTCCAATTAAAACATTCTTTGCAGTAAGTGGTAAATACGCTGTATCTTCTTAAACACAGTGATTTGCATTTCCGCTGTCGTTCCCCAAAATTCTCGTTGTTAATAGTAAGCTGAACAGCTGAATTCTGCCATCTCTTACATTCACATTGAAGGACAACCCAGAAATCCTGGGTTTTACCCTCAAATTTAAGAGCATTAAATGAGGCTTTCACCTTTTCATTTAGAAAGAAAAGCAGCTATAAAAACCAAATCTGTGTTTAAGATATGCTGCCACACTGGAATTCTCAGTTCACCACGATGTTTGGGATTCTCTATCCACTCATTCCGGGCAGACCAAGGACTCAAAGCCCTCTTAAAACCACAGCCCTCCCTGACAAGTGGGTCAGGAACAAAAATTCCTATTTTTGTGACAGAAACTCCAGCAAGTTCAGTTACACCCATAAAATACATTCAAGACATTTCCTCCTTCATCTCCTATTCGCATCCCATTCCACACTTGGAATCTGATTTTTGCCGTGCAAGTTGTAACCAAAATCAATTCATGCCCGTATGGACCATCCAAGGAATCTACTGGAGCACGGCCCAAGCGAGGCAGCGTCGCTTCTCCGTTACCCAAATCCCTGAAAACATGGCTAAGTGCAAGATTACATTCTGGGTTTAAGTGCAAGATTACAGTTCTGGGGCCTGGAAGGGATACAGTCAGATTTACACTTCAGTTTAGAAGCTGCTGCAACACCCTTTTGGTTGTTAAACAGAGTATCATGGAATTAGATTCCATCAGGGACTGAGATCCCTTCTTCCCTCCTAAAAGCCTGGATTACCAAGGTGGCTGAGACAGCTGGAGGAAAGTGCCCAATGACTGGGGAAAAATAAGGAAAAATGAACTATGTTCTTTGAAAAAAAACCCCTGCAAACTGTTTCACCCTTGAATCACAAGGACAAGAGCGCAAACCTCGGCGTCTCGGAGTATTTTTAACATTTCTCCAAGATGCTCAAACCACTTTACTCCAGGTGCCCATGATAAACCTCATGTAATGCCCGCTGCACACTGTACCTGAAAAGTCCCTAGCAGACAGCAGTTCCTTGCTATTAACAAAGAGGTAAAATGTTAATGAGAACTTTCATGTAATTAAATTATCACAGAATGAGAAGCATCTCTGGAGAGAAGCACTTACTTGCTCAGTTTGCACTGTGGAACCAGACCCCACTGAACCTGCAACTCTTGGAAAACAAAACAAAACGAAACAAACTAAAAAAAAAAAAAAAAAAAGGCAGTAAAACCAAAACCCCACAACAGAACTCAAGTTCTCCTTAAAGCACCTCCTTGTTTCCTGCACACCAGAGTGAGCACAAGACATTCCTGGTTTGTAACAAAGTCCTCAGCTCTTCACCAAACCTCCTCACTGCTACAAACCCAAAGTGCACATATGGGATACACCGGGAAATCAGGGAAATACACCTGTTAAAAAAGCCCAGTTTCAGTGCATGCACCTGGGGGGCTGGATGAAAAAAAGGAATCCCTTTCCAAAAAGGAATTCAGTGTTCTGCTGTGTACCCGAGAGCAGCTGCTGCTCACCTGAAAAACGTCGACCTTGAGCCACGCGACTCAACGGGGAAACCACCGCGGCTCCCGAGGGAGGGGATCCCGCGGGGCCAAAGGGCCGCTGGCCTGAGGCCGACACGGAATTTCGAGGACCCAAAAGAGAAGCTGACACCAGTCTGTTATTAAAGTGTGGTTTTCCATTGCCACTGAGTGCTTTAAATCTGGTCTGTTCCATTTGGAGCTCTCTCGAGGACGAGCTCGTGGGATTTGCTTTAAAATACATGAAATGAAAAAAGGACATGAATCAAAATTAAGAAGACGGGAGTTTTTTCTTCCCCCTCCCTTCCCCCCCCACCCCAGTTTTTCTTATTTTTCTTTTCTATTTTCTGTAAATCAAGGCAGGCTGAGCCTCCCCGCTGTCCCCACTGATAGGGAATTCTCAAAATATCCTATTCGCGCTACTCCTAACCAACCTCTCTGGCTTCTACCTTTATAGAAAAATGTAGTAACAGAAAATCGGGCCGGGAAAGTCACCTACAAACAAAGATCTATTGAAAATAACGACAGGGCTGGCTAAGGCTGTATCCCATAGCACCTGGCACACGCTGGAGGGGCTGCATGGAGGAGTAGGCAGGGTTGGGAACAGAACACGAGGGCCTTAGGACGCCCCACGGACAATGATCATGACCAGATAGTCGTCCTCTGATTTGGCCAGCGCCTTGGCCGTGGAGTCCAGGAACTGCTGGGAGAAATCGCAGGGTGGGAAGGCGTGCAGGACCCCGCTGTTCTCCTTGTCTTTGTTCCCCCCCACAGGGAGGCTGATCACCCCGGCAGCCTGCTTTTGCTTTAGGTAGGACACCAGATTCCTGAGCGGCCTCTGCGTGGAGGTGGTGGCGGCCTCGGCAGCCCCGGCTGCGGAGCGGTTGTCTGAGGCGCCGGGCACGGCCAGAAGGATGGCGTATCCGTTGGGACCCGCCACCTTGATGCGCCGGTTGACCTCGTCCAGCTTGGGCTGGTCCAGACGGAGACGTTGGGTGATCTTGAGCTGAGCCACTTTGCCCCCAGTCGATCCCTCCACGAGGAGGCTGCTGGCGACTCCGAGGTCCCCCTGGAGCAGGTGCATGTTGGACGGGAAGTTGCTGTTCTTCAGCAGGAGCATCCCCTGCCAAGCCAAGCACAGCTTGGGCGCCGCCCCGGCCTGCGCCGCCCCGTCCTGCTGCTGTTTCTGGGGAGGAGGTTTGAGCCGGGAGCCGCTGCCGCCTCCCTCTGCCGCCCGCTCGTCCTTTTTGGCCGGACTTTTGCACTCCTGGGCAGCGGCGGCGGCGCGATGCTTCCGCTCCCGCTCCGCCGAGTTCTTGCGGTCGCGCTTTTCGTTCTGCCCCCGCTCCAGGCTGCCCCGGCGGGACTCCCGGATGGGGGAAGGTCGCTCCAAAAGGAGCAAGCGGGAGGAGCGCTCGGGGTCGCTACTGTAACGCTCCCGGCCTCCCAGGAGCTCGGGGCTGCGGTCCGGGGGAGAGGTTGTGGCCAAGCAGTGGCGCTTTCGGGAGGAAGAGGAGCGCTCGCTGTCGGGGGAACGGTCCAAGTGCCGGCCTCCATCCTCCGCCAGTCTCCGTTTCCTCGGCTGATCCCTACTGCTACTGCCCAGCTCCCTCTCCCCGCGGTCCCGCTCCAAGGACCACCCGTCCCGGCGGCGCTCCAGGCTTTCCAGTGGGTCATAGGCAGCTGCCCGGTTACTCCTGTCCCGCACAGGGGGCGGCGGGGGCACCCACTCTGTCTCGGGATAAAGGTCTCTGTCACGGTCTCTATAGAGCAACGGTGGCGTCCTGTCCCGGGCCCCCCGCAGAGGGTCAGGGGGGGCTCCCCGGTGAGCCCCAAAAGCAGCCGCCTCCGCCACGAGCTCGTAATGAGCCGGGGGCGGCAAGGGCAGGGGCTGCAGGTAGGGCTGCTGGTACCGGTGCTCCGTGTCGGCAAAGTCCACGCGCAGCCGGCGATCCGGCCCCCCCAGGGGGAAGCCCCGCATGTGGGTGCAGGCTGCCTGAGCCGCGTCCAGGCTCTCGTACTGGATATAGGCCCAGGAATCCCCCTTGCGGTAATCGATCGTGCGGATGGTGCCAAACCGATCAAACTCCCTGGCCAGGGCAGCCAAGGGCACCCAGGGCCCCAGGCCGCCCACCCAGAGCCGGGTGGTCGGGGTGGCTTTGCCGTACCCGATCTTGATGGGGTTGCGCAGCAGCACCTTCCCTGACATGGCCAACTTGGCCCGGTGCGCCATGTCCAGATTCTCAAACTTAAGAAACCCATAGGTGCTGGTCTGCCCACGCCCCGGCCTCTTGATGTCCACCTCGGTGATGACCCCAAAACGGTCAAATGCTCGCCGCAAGTCCGACTCGCTCACGGTGATGTCCAGGTTGCCCAGGAACAGCGTGCGGTTGGCTCTCTGGTCATCCTCAGGGCTGATCTCCTCCTCGGCGGCCGCTCCGGCACCTCCTCCTCCGCCTCCGCGGAATCCTCCGGCCGCCGCCACGCCGGCCACGCGCTCCAGCCCATAGGCCGGCCGCACCCGCGCCTCGTAGAAGCCGCTGTAGTCCCGCTCCCTCTCCAGCTCCCTCGGCAGCGGCGGCGGCGGCGGGAGCCGGCCCAGGGCGAGCTGCTGCAGCCGGTAGTCCCGGTACCCCAAGGCTCCGCCGCTGCCCGCGGGGGACAGCGCCCGCTGCG
>VYZT01009861.1:23167-55241 GCA_013400735.1 Pomatostomus ruficeps
CCGCCCGCCTCCTGGCGCTGCGCGTTCCCATTGGCTCGCCGCGCTGTCAGTCTGCCGGGCAGCCCCGTGCTCCCGCGGGGAGGGGCGGGGATTGCCGCCGCCGCGCGCCTCCCTGCCCCGCTCGCTCATTGGGCAGTTAGAAAGGGCGCGGCGATCTGATTGGACGGCCGCACCTGTCAATCACGGCGGTTCAACCATGGGGGGATTGTCGCTGCCCATTGGACACTGGCCCGAACTCACCTCCGGCTTCTGATTGGCTCTCGTAGCTGCCAGTCACAATATCCGCGCTGCGGCCCCGCCCCGCCGTTTCCCATTGGCTCTCCCGCTCAGACGTGCGTTCCCATCGTACCTCCCAAAGTCTCGCGAGTTCCCTTTTCCCCGCCCCCTTTCTCATTGGTCAGTACTCAGCACAATGCACTGTTCTGATTGGCTGAGCCCTACGCCGCTCATGAAGGAGCGCGCCCCGCCCCCTCAACTCCACTCCTGGCTGGCCATTGGGCGAGAAAATCTCCCCAGGCAGCTGATTGGGTGCATGCAGAGCGCTGATTGGGTAGAACATAAATCAATCAGGACTGCGCTCGCTCTGATTGGTAGCAGCGGGGAGGGGGGCGGTGCCCGGCGGCGCTCGCGGCGCGGCGGCGGCTGAGGGCTCAGAGCGCGGCGGGCGGCGGTGCGGAGCGGAGCTGCGGTGTGCGCTCCCTGTCCCTCCCCTCAGCGGTGCGGAGCGGAGCTGCCGTGTGCGCTCCCTGTCCCTCCCCTCAGCGCACCCACCGGGCTGGGCTGAAGCCACGGCGGGGGGAGAGGAGGCAGCTCGGCTGCATTCAGTGCCTGTCTCGCCTTCTCTCTATTTCCTTCTGCGTGTCCGCACCGGGGAATGCAGAGAAACGCTCCCGGGAGCCCCGCGGGTCGCTGGGGCTGCCCAGGGCCCGGCCCGCGCTCCTCTGCCGGGTTTGGAGCCCTGAGGAGCTGCCGGGGCTGTCTCAGAGCACGGTCACTCTTCGGGGCCTCCAAACCGCGTGAAATATTCCCCATTGAAAGCTTCACAACACAGTGGTTATCCTGATACATCCCTGTTTCCACCAGCGGTCCCGTCTTCCCTTGGGGAGTTGGAGCTCGGAGTTTCTCGGGGATGGGGACGAGGTTTGGGTTCGGTGTGAGGTGAAGGAGCCTTCGCAGGCTCAGAGTCAGGGAATCCCCATTCCCGTGCAGCAGGAAAGCCTCTAATCCCTGTATTTTGTGAGGATTCCGCTCTAATCCCTGTGTTTTGTGAGGATCCTGCTGCCACGTGGGGCCCTGGGCGCTTCCTCCTCTTTCTCCTGCGCTGCTCTGCCTGTGGGAAGCGTAGATGGGAAAATAATAAAGGTTTAAAGGGAGAGAGAACTGGTGCGGGTCTGGGTCCCACAATCCTGCTGGAACTGCCGCCCCCGCATCCTACAATCCTATAAATCATCCCCGTAAAACCCTTATTTCCCCCAATAAAATCATAATTTCAACACCCAAACTCCAATTTCACCCTCAACCCTCCAATTTCACAGCCAAACCCCAGCTGGATTCCCCCAAGCCCCAATTTTGCACTCCAAACCCTCATTTCTCCACCCAAACCCAAAATTCATCCCCCAAACCTAAATTTCCTTCCCTAAACTCCAATTTCACCCCCAAACCCCAATATCACCTCAGAAACCCCAATATCACCCCTTCTCTTCCATCCTTCAAACCCCAATTTCATACTTGGCTCATTTCAACCCCTAAATCCTAATTTCACCCCCATAACCTAATTTCACCCACCAAACCCTCATTTCATTCTCCCAAACCCTAATTCCGACATTCCTAATCCCATTTTTTCCCCCAAGCACTAATTTAACCCCACCAGATCCTGATTTTATATCCTAAACCCCTATTTTCATCCCCCTAAACACTAATTTGCTGCCAACAAACCCTAATTTCACCCCATAAACCCTAATTTCACCCCATCAAACCCCAATTTGATCCCCTCAAACCCCAGTTTCACCCCCCCAAACTCCACGACTGCAATTTCACTTCCAAATTCAAATTTCACCCAACCAAACCCCAGTTTTAACCTCTCAAACCCCAGTTTCACCCTCCAAACTTTAACATCATTCCACAAACCCCCAGTTTCACCCCCAAACCCCAATTTCACCCTCCAAACCCTTAGTTTCACCTTCTAACCCCCAATTTCACCCCACCAAACCCCGGGCTGATCACGCCAACCCCAATTTCACTTTCCTAAATCTCAACTTCACCCACCAAACCCCAGCTTTATCCTCTCAACCCTCAATTTCACCCTCCTAATTATTATTTTCACCCCCTCCAAGGGCTAACTGGAGAATTACTCATTTGTTATTCTTGTCTGCCATCGAAACACATCCAAATCCAGCAGTTCCTGAGCAGGAATTCCCTGGAGCTGCACTCGAGTGGGAAGAGCAACCTGGAAACCTGCGGCGCTCCAGGCTGCTCTGTGTCACCCACGGAATCCGATCCCCTCCAGGGATGGGGACTCCAAAGCTCCCTGGGCAGCCCCTGCCAAGGCCTGACCCCCTTTCCATGGGGAAATTCCTGCTGCTGTCCAAGCTGAGCCTTCCCTGGCCCAGCCCGAGGCCGTTCCCTCTCCTCCTGTCCCTGTGCCCTGGGAGCAGAGCCCGACCCCCCCGGCTGCCCCCTCCTGTCAGGGAGTTGTGCAGAGCCAGAAGGGCCCCCTGAGCCTCCTTTGCTCCAGGCTGAGCCCCTTGCCCAGCTCCCTCAGCCGCTCCTGGGGCTCCAGCCCCTTCCCAGCTCCGTTCCCTGCCCTGGACACGCTCCAGCCCCTCAGTGTCCTTCTGGTCCTGAGGAACCCAGCACTGACCCCAGGGTTGGAGGTGGGGCCTCAGCAGTGCCAGGAACAGAGGGACAATCACTGCCCTGCGCCTGCTGGACACAGCTCCTGAGCCGAGCCAGGGGCCTTTGGCCTCCTGCCCCCCGGGCACACCTGGGCTCACGTCCAACCGCTGTTCCCAGCACCCCCAGGTCCTTGTCCAGCTCTCCAGCCCCTGGCCTGGAGCGTTCCTGGGGCTGCTGTGATCCAAAGGCAGGACTCAGCACTTGGCTGTGTTGACCCTCACACTGTTGGCCTCAGCCCTGGGACCCAACCTGTCCAGATCCCTCTGCAAAACCCTCCTGCCCTCCAGGAGCTCCACAGACCCATTGAATTTGGTGTTGTCTGTAAACTGAAGAGGGTGCCCTTGATCCCCTGATCCAGATCATGGATAAAGGTATTAAACAGGACCAGCCCAATCCTGAGGCCTGGGGAACCCCACCAGTGAATGTCTGCAACTGAATGGTGAATGCCAGAATCCCAGACTGGTTTGGAAAGGACCTTAAATCCCATCCCATTCCACCCCCTGCCCTGGCAGGGACACCTCCCACTGCCCCAGGTGCTCCCAGCCCCGTCCAGCCTGGCCTTGGGCACTGCCAGGGATCCAGGGGCAGCCACAGCTGCTCTGGGCCCCCTGTGCCAGGGCCTCCCCACCCTCCCAGGGAACAATTCCTGCCCAATATCCCATCCATCGCTGCCCTCTGGCAGTGGGAAGCCATTCCCTGTGTCCTGTCCCTCCATCCCTTGTCCCCAGTCCCTCTCCAGCTCTCCTGGAGCCCCTTTAGTCCCTGGAAGGGGCTCTGAACTTTCCGCAGAACCTTCTTCAGGCTGAGCATTCCCAGGTCTCCCAGCCTGACTCCATAGTGGAGGTGCTCCAGTTCCCCCAACAAGATTTCCCTCTGGAAAAGTTGTTACTGTGTCAGGATGGTCCCGTTTTACAGCAACACCTCCCTGCCAGAGCTGCCAGAAAGGGTTTGGGAGGCTGGGTTGGAGTTGACCGAGGAATGAGACCCAGCAGCCGGCAGGTTTTACAGAGCAGGATACCCCAGTGTTCAACAGAAAAACATCTCTGCAGTCTGGATCAGAACCCCCACGTCCCAGGCAGAGATCCCTCCCCGCCAGCTCCCCTCCTGTGTCTCCGATGGTGTCTGCAGGATTGTGGAACCCCAGACCGGTTTGGGTTTGGAGGGACCTTAAATCCCATCCCCTTCCACCCCTCCCGTGGGCAGGGACACCTTCCACTGTCCCAGGCTGCTCAGAGGAGCTGAGGAATCGCTCACTGAGGTGAGAGAAAAGCGCACACAAAACCATAATGTGCCATATTGCAGCTTCATCTGAAATTTTTGAGTTACATCTGGTAAAACCTGGCGCAGCTCCACGGCTGGAGAAGAAATGCATGGCTTTAACAACGAGTGATGGAGAGCCCTGTCTCCAAGGTCCTCTCCTCTTCCCAGTGGTGCCTGGGGTTGGGAGAGAAAGATGGGGATTAGAATTCCTCAGCAGATGAATCACAGGGTAAAAGACACCTTGGGGGGGGACTGGGCCACATCACCGCAGGAACGGGCCCTCCTGATAGACGTTTAATCTGATTTCACTGCTCCCGGCCTGCTCCTTCCGAAGGGAGACTCTTCCCCTGGATTTTTCCACCTCCACATCAGCTGCCGGTGATGTGGATCTCCGTGGATCCGCATGGATCTCCGTTCGGCAGCTCTGGTGTGCTTTGGAGCGGGTTTGGCGCTGGCAAAGGCAGCGCGGCACCGGGAAGGAGATCTGGAGAGGATCAGCCTTTGTCAGGCCATGAGAAACGATCTGGCACAAGCAGGAACCTTCCCCTGGGCCCAGGCTGGAGAAGGAGCGCTGCGCTCTGCTCTGCCTGTGCTCAGATAAAAGTGTATGAATAATTCAGGTGCCAGATGGCCCTTGAGCCCCTGGCCTAGATCGAAACATCTAATTACAGCTGCCGTCCCCGGGAGCTGGGCAGCCAGGTCCCTCTGCGGAGCTGGGCTCATCCCGCAGCATCCCCGGGTGTTGCAGAACCACAGAAATTGGCCGTTTCCTGCAAAAAAAAACCACCCCAAACCATTCCCTTGGGCTTTAGCTGTGTTTTCCTTTCCAAGCCCAGCTGGAGCAGCCCGCAGAGGAGCAGGTGGGTCTGACGGAGGAGGAGGTGCAGTGGGCTCCTTGGATGGATCCCAGAGCTCCCACTCCACTGCCGCCGATCCAGGCGGGCTCGCGAGCTCCTCTGCCGGGGAGGCATTTGCCTGTTGGCAGTTCGCATTCAGCCGAGCTGCCTTTCCTCCAGGAGATGCGCTCGTGTCTCAGCTGGCTGGTGGAGACATGGAAATCCATTAGCTCCACTTAGGCGAGGCCACAAGAGCCCTCCCGGGAGCGGAGCTGCCGCGCTCTCCGACCCGGAGCCGCGGCGCAGCTTCCCCGGGCACGGTGGCTGCGATCCCCGCGGCGGCCCAGAGCTCGCCTTGCCCAGCGGAACAGAAAGCGGAGAGCATCCAGCCTGCGGAGCGCCGGGGAGGTTTGGCAGCGAGCGGCGAGGCGGCACCTCGAGGAAAGCCGGGAGAGAACTGATCCCTCCCGCAGCCGGGACAGCTCAGCCGCGCCCGGCGCTCCCCGGGATGGAGGCGGCTCCGGGATCCCTCAGCCTTCCCCGTGCCGCTGCTGGACTAAACCGCTCCCAAAGGCAAGCTCACACTGCCATGAGCTCTGTTCAGCATTGGCCCCGAGGGCTCTGGGGACAGCTTTGGGTCCCCGAGCAGCGATTTCTGCGGAGCGGCCTCACCACCAGCAGCCCCAGACACCCCGCGGCTCCCCAGCCTCGTGTCCCCGGGGGTGCCGGGGCTCTGCCCGCAGGGACAGAAGAGCAGGGAAGATCAGGAAGATCAGGGAAGATCAGGGAAGGAATCCATCATTACAGAGTGCCCGGCCCGCTGCCGGCAGAGGGCAACGACAGCCCGTGGATCACCGGCCCTGATCCGGCCCCGCCGCCGCAGCCCAGCCCGAGACCCTCTGCCCTGGCTCCTCACCCCCCTCCGCTCCCTTTTCTTCTCCATTTCGCCTCTTTTCCTCCGCTGCGTGGGGAGGGCTCGAGTTTAATAAGTAATGAAGGAATTTATGGAGCCATTAGCACGGTAATTGTTCGCTTTCCACCTAATATTCAGAGATTAATGGAGAGGGAAGAATAAACCCCCAAAGTACAGAGGGAATTAAGGCAGGATCAGGAATTGCATTGCAGGGCCACATCCTTCCCTAAAGCCTCTGTCCTGAGCAGACCTGGAGCACGGAATCCATCATTACAGAGCTCTGGGCACCCAGGGCCCCCCGTGCTCTTGGTCCCAGGGACTCGCTGAGGATGGCCCCACTCGGGACAGTGGTGTCTGTACAGGGTGCAACCACCTGATTTTGGGTGCCCAGCCCGGTCCCTCGTGGCAGGGCCCTGCGGCTCCTCCTGCGGGGCTGCAGCCCGAGGACGCCAGGCGCAGCCCTGGGAAGCTGTGTCCATCCACGGCCGGCAGGTGGTTTGGCTCTGCTCTGTGTCCGGTCCATCTGCCCCCTGCAAGCTGCTGCCTGCGCCTTCCAAGCGTCACCTGTGCCCAGAGGAGCCCGAATCCGCATCCTGCTCCCCCAGAGACCCTTCCACCGAGAGGCAGGGACCTGCTCCATCACCTCTCCGGGCCTCGGTCCCTCTCCGTGCTCGGGAGGAGCGGCAGGGCCCGGGAGGGCTCAGCCCATCTGTGCTCCCGCAGCGATCCTGGCAGGCAGGCGCCTTTAAACGCCGGAGCCATTTCCATGTCACCACACGGTGACACGGCCGGGGATGACGGACGAGCTGGGCCTTGCTGGGCAGACACCAAACAGGTGGCGGCTCTGGAGGGGGCACATCACAAAACCGCGAGTCCCCAGAACAACCCAAACACCGGAGGCTTCATCCCAGCCAGGCCTCTTGGCTGCCTTTGGCAAAGGGTTCTCCTTGGATAGGGAGAGGGAGGGAAAATGGGGGAGACCCCCCCAGCCCCGCTCGGAGCTAGAACGTCACCGCTGCGTGTGACGCGTGTGCAGGACAAGTGGCACTTGCTCAGCGCTGAGGATGCTCTGAGGAGCCAGACAGTGAGACTGGCACCGAGACCCGCGCCCTTTGCCGTGTCCCAGCGGGGAGGAACAAGGACACAGCCTGCGGCAGAGGACATCTTCCAACCATTTGCACAAGCGGCCGGGAAGGGAGGCGCTGGGCAGGAGCCTGTGGAGCGCTGGGCACCCACTCAGAGATGGCCCCAGGGGACAGCTCCGTATGCCAGCCGGCTCTGGGCACCTCACACAGGGATCGCCCCAGGGGACAGCTCCGTGTGCCAGCCGGCTCTGGGCACCTCACACAGGGATCGCCCCAGGGGACAGCTCCGTGTGCCAGCCGGCTCTGGGCACCTCACACAGGGATCGCCCCAGGGGACAGCTCCGTGTGCCAGCCGGCTCTGGGCACCTCACACAGGGATCGCCCCAGGGGACAGCTCCGTGTGCCAGCCGGCTCTGGGCACCTCACACAGGGATCGCCCCAGGGGACAGCTCCGTGTGCCAGCCGGCTCTGGGCACCTCACACAGGGATCGCCCCAGGGGACAGCTCCGTGTGCCAGCCGGCTCTGGGCACCTCACACCTGTCCTGCTCACCTCTGAGGATCATCCCCAGCTCCCTCCATCTGCAGGGGGTGTGTGTGTCACGTCTGGCAGCTCTCCCCTGTGACAGGCTGCAGCCGCGGGGGGAGCGGAGCCTGTCATGCCAAGCAGCACGTCCGTCCCTGTCCCCATCCCTGCTCCTGTCCCTGTCCCTGTCCCCGTCCCCATCCCTGTCCCTGTCCCTGCCTCTGCCCCAGCCCTGTCCCTGTCCCCATCCCGGTCCCTTTCCTGGTCCCTGTTCCTGTCCCAGCCTCTGTCCCTGTCCCTGTCTCCGTCCCTGTCTCCATCCCTGTCCCGGCCCTGCCCTTGCCGCCATCCCTGTCCCTGTCCCTGCCTCTGCCCCAGCCCTGTCCCTGTCCCCATCCCGGTCCCTTTCCTGGTCCCTGTTCCTGTCCCAGCCTCTGTCCCTGTCCCTGTCTCCGTCCCTGTCTCCATCCCTGTCCCGGCCCTGCCCTTGCCGCCATCCCTGTCCCTGTCCCTGCCTCTGCCCCATCCCTGTCCCTGTCCCGGTCCAGTCCCTGTCCCTGTCCCTTCGGGGCCTTGCCTGCAGCCCCAGAGGAGAACAAACCAAACCTTCCTGACGTTTTCTTCCTCTCCAACCCCGTCCCAAGTGCAGAAGGGCTGTGCTGGAATGCATCACCCCAGGGCACAGGTGAGAGCCCAGAGAAGGTGCCTGGAACCCCTCAGCTCTGAGGACACCACACAACTCCAGGATTTTCCCTGGTTCTCTGCCCTTCCTGTCCCCTGCAAAGCACAGGCAGCCCCAAACTGGGTTCTCATCCCATTCACCTGCAAACAATTTTCCACCTCCTCCTCCACAAGCTCCAGTGCCTCAGTTTCCCACACTGGGGGTTTCAGGGAGCAGGTTTTCCATACGTAGGGATGAGTGATGCCCCCACGAAGCCCCAGCACCCCCCATCTCGGGTGCTCCAGCACGGACTCATCATGTCTTTATATCACCAGGAGAAGGGAAAAATGGCAATTAAAATGAATCAGAGGCTGGCAGCTCCATTTGTCACCTCGAGGGGAACAGTTCCAGCCTGGACGGGGAGGGAACTCGGGCAGGAGACAATCAATAAGGGTCTGTAAGGAGACACCCACCAACCTTCAGTCGGGGCCTAAAGTCAAAACCCCGGCTGACTTCGCCGCTGGAGCAGCGCTGGACCTGGGGAAGGAACGGGCAAGTTGAATTCCCTCAAGATCTTGTGTTTCCGAGCCGCCAGCCCCGGGCAAGGCTGTGCTGCTCAAGGAGACCCTTCTCCAGGTGTAAGGGGATCCTCTGCCCCTCGGAGGAGCCGTGAATAATTCATGGTGCTGGCTGGTGGTGCAGCTGCTGGGCAGACCTGGGCAGTGAGGGCTGCTCTTCAGAGGGGTTTAGCCCAGGGTGCTCTGAGGAACGAGGGAATTGTCTCATTTCCAGAGGTCTGGGAGCTGGGGAATGCTTTGGGATCTCGATCCCAACATTCCGGCTGATGCAGAGCACAGTGGCATTCCAGGCCACCCCGATGTTCTGTACCCACCGAGCTTCATCCCTGTGGTGGCTCCGTACTCTTCATCCCATGGGGCCATAACTGTCACTCGTGTCTCCTCGTGGACCTGGCATCATGGATTTAATTCCCTGCTTTTCCATCCCTCTCGGAGGCCCATCCGCAGTTCACTCCAGAAGGGCTGGGCTCAGTCCAGCACCGCCTCATCCCCTCCCGGCCTCCCCGGGGACAAGGACCCACGCCAGGCTGTTCCTCTCCAGGCAGAGGCACCAGGAACTCTCCCAAGGGAGAACCTTGAAGGACAGGGAGGTGTCACCCCAAACCTGCCACAGGCGGGCTGGGGGATCCACAGGCTCTCCACAGGTTGGATTCCAGGCCAACCCCATCAGCAGCACCTGGATTTGGCTGCTGGGAGATCCTGGTGGAAAAGGACCTTGGTTCAGAGACCCAAAGGGCTCAGCCTGTGGCTTTACACAGCGTGGGGCACAGCAGGCACGGCAGGGTGGCTGAGCAGCCCTGCAGCCTCCTCCCGCCCCAGGATCTCCCTCACCTCCACCCCATCTCCATCCCACCTCTGAGCTGTGATAAATCCTGCAGGTCTTTATCAAAAACCACTCTGTACATTCGGTGCCTGGAGCTCCTTCAGCCATGGACTATGAATTCTTGCTAAATATATATTTAAGGCAGTCGTGGGGATATTTTTAAATGACCCCTGAAGCTATTTCTGCTTAATTTCCCTTACTTTTTCTCCATGTCACTCCCTGATCTTCTCCTCCGGAGAGGATGAGAGCTCATTTTCATCTCTCCTGTCTGGGAGATGGGGTGCCTGGCTGGCTGAGGACAAGACACAGCCCAAAAAAGAGCAGACAGGGCTGAGCAAGAATAGCACCAGGGCTGGCCCAGGGCAGAGCGCGGCAAGGTCCGGCCTCCTCCGGCCTCGGGGTGCTGCTGATCACCAGCACCCAGGGTGGAATATTCCCCTCTGCAGCCTCGCCCAGGCACCAAACGGGGCTTTCAGAACCTCTGTAACCTTAAATTCAATTAAACCTGCACGGTCAGGATGACATCCGCTCCTGATGCTCGGGACCAGCCCCTGCTCGAAGGCCCATCCCATCTTGCCGTGAGAAAACAGCCGCTCCGGCCGTAGCCCCAAACCCAATTTATTTTCCACCTTGGGCCAAGCTGTTTCTCTGCTTTACATCTCAATTTTCTCGTCTGACACCTGTGGAAAATCACCCGTTGGTGGAGCCAATGCGGCCGCGCAGATGGGAGAGGTTATTCCATCCCTCGGGGCAGGGCAGTGTGTGTGTGTGAGTGCACACCGGGGTTAGAGACCTGAAACTGCCAGGAGGAAACACAAACCAGCGCAGAGCCCCGGCTGGTGCTGAGGAGAAACCTCAGTTATTGGTTTAACCCTTTCACCTCCACCCGCTCTCCTGCCCGCCCTCCTCCCGCTGATGCCCTTGAGAAGCCATCGCTGTCGGGAGCCCTTGGCTCGTTCGTCTTCCCCGCGGTTTGATTTGCCCTTCCAGCTCTGCCCCTCGCCCTTCCCATCCGTGCTTCTCACAGGTGATTCGTTCCCAGCCCTGAGTTTCACCCCACCGCAGTTCCATCCCTCCCTCCCGTGCTGACCCCTTCGCTTTGGGTGTTTCTCAGGTGTCCGTGGGGATTTTGTCTGGCTCCCTCGGATGGGCTCAGTGGAAAGCAGGAAAGCGGGAATGCTCCTTTGCTCCTGGTTTCCTCTCCATGGCTTTCCATTTCTGCCTTCACTCCCAAATTTCCTTACCTGAGACCCACCTTCAGCTTTTTTTTGGCACTTTCCCGGCTGCTCAGGCATCTCCAAGCCTTGTGAAGCGTTGACTCAACAGAAAATGAAGGCAAGAGCACCCTGTAAACCAGAAAATGGGGATCCCAGGGAGGGAATCGATCCCGGTGAGGCTCTGCCTCGCAGGGAGCTCCCCCAGCCCCTCTGCCCAGGGCAGGATTTTAACCTGAACCTGCTCCATGCTGCATGAGCAGCCCCAGGGCTCACTGGCTCCCTTTCTGCACCAGAGCCCAGCCTGGATTTCCATTAAAGCTCCTCCAAACTCTCCCACGGGCAGGTGGAGTAGCACAGGTACAGGAGCAAATCCCCAGGCCTGAGGATACTCAGAGCTTTGATTTTTCTCCCAGTCTCTCCAAAATGCTTTAAGAGACCCCGGCTGCTCTTTTTTGGTGCAAAAGGACCCCGAAGCAGAGGCTGCCAACAATCAGGTTCTAATCATGGTAACCAGCACTGACACAGAGCATTCCCAGCAAACCCAACTGGGCGAGCTGGGGCAGCCCCTTCCTCCGCGGGCTCTCCCTGTGTGCTCAGGGGTTGGCACTGAGGTGGCTGCTCACACCTCAGCCAAATGCAGGCTGGAGCTGCTGGGAGGATTTGGCTCTTGTTGGAAAAAATGTCCCCAAATCCTGGGTGGGACACGGGACAGAAGAACTGTGGCTCCCTGTAAAACTTCTCAGCGGGGTCCTTTGGAAGTGCTGTTGCACATTCGGTCCTGGGGATTCTCCATCAGCTCCTGGATCTGTATTTCAGCACGGGATGGATCTAGGATGGATCTGGGATGAATCTGGGATGGATCTGGGATCCTGCTCTGTCAGGGGCTCAGCAGCATCCCTGAGCTCCAGGCTGACAAACCGAGGTACAGATGGGGTGAGACGCCCAAAATGCCCCTCAGAGGGGAAACCTGACCCCAGGAGACACCCAGGACATGGAGAGGAGACCCTTCAGCTTCAGGGAACATCGATCAGGCGGATGCCGAGTGCCACAAACTGCACTCTGGATCTGATCCTTCCTCCCCTGGCTGGGATGGTCACTGGGACAGCCCCGCGGAACCCTCAGCCCGGCTGCCAGGAGCTCTGGGAGGGTGGATTGGTTCCAGCTGCTCTTGGGGAAGGTCCAGGACACCCAGAGCTGCTGCGAGCCAGAGCCGGGCACGTGGCCGGGAGCAGAGCCAAGCCCCAGCTCCTGCTGTGCTCAGCCCCGCGCGGGTAAGAGGGACGGAGTGACCGAGAGGCCGAGGGAGGAAACAGGGACATGGCCTCGGTCACTCCTCACAGTGTCACTGGCCAGGCCAGGGCAGTGTCCTACTCTGCTCTGCTCTGGGGCAGCCTCACCTCGAGCCCCGGGGCACTTTTGGGCAGCAGAGTATAAAAAAGGTGTGAAGCCATTGGAGAGCGTCTGATGGAGGCCACGAGGGTGGGGAAAGGTCTGGAGGGGCCAAATGAGGAGGGGCTGAGGGCCCTTGGTCTGCTCAGTCTGGAGAAGGAGAGATTGAGGGGAGACCTCACTGGGGTCTTCAACATCCTCTCGAGGGGCAGCAGAGGCACAGCTCGGATCTCTGCTCCCTGTGACAGGACAGGGCCCAGGGAAGGGCTGGAGCTGGGCCAGGGGGGGTTAGGTTGGATTTTGGGAAAGGTTCTTCCCCCAGAGGGCGCTGGGCACTGCCCAGCCTCCCCAGGGAATGGGCACAGCCCCGTGGCTGCCAGAGCTCCAGGAGCGTTTGGACACCGCACTCAGGGACCCAGTGAGATTTTGGGGTGTCCTGTGCAGGGCTTGATGGTCCTTGTGGGTCCTTCCCCCTCAGGATATTCTGTGGTTCCCCTCACTTTAACCCAGGCCAAGTCCTTCACACCTCAGTGGGATCAGTATAGTCAGAGCCCCAGTGACCATGGCACAGCTGGACAGAGGTGCCCTCCAAGGGCACTGCGAGAGCTGGGGGGACACAGACCCCGCTGGGACACTGCAGTGGGCAGGTTCTCCCTTGAGGCCCAGCATCCATCCCTTCCCTGGTTTCCCAGGGGAGTTTTACCCGCCCTCAGAGGCACTTTGGAGCCCCAAATGCCCCCTCCACCTCCAGTTGCTTTTCCTTCTCTCCCAATTCTTCCTCCCCAGTTCTTTCCCCAGCACTGATGGTCTCCCACCCCTTCCCCTGGCAAACCTGGGCCTCCCAGCCCTTCCCTCTCAGTGCTGCTGTCCCCACTAAGGGTCCCGAAGGGGTGTTGGTGGCACAGGATGGGTCACAGTGAGCTGGCACATCCCTGGCACAGCCCTGAGCAGAGAGGGTGAGCCAGGTGTCAGCGAGGGGCTGGCACTGAGCACCGGGAGCTGCGTCCTCCCCGGGCCGATGGCTGGACAGGCCCAGGCTGGGTTTGGGTGCTGCACTGAGGGACAGGTGGCACTGGGTGTGCTGCTGAGTGTGGCACCGGCTGGGAGAGCTGGGAATGCTCAGCTGGAGAGGAGAAGGTTGTGTGGAGACCTCAGCACCTTCCAGGGCCTAAAGGGGCTCCAGGAGAGCTGGAGAGGGACTGGGGACAAGGGCTGGAGGGACAGGACACAGGGAATGGCTTCCCACTGCCAGAGGGCAGCGATGGATGGGATATTGGGCAGGAATTGTTCCCTGTGAGGGTGGGGAGAAGCTGGGCTGGAATTCCCAGAGAAGCTGTGGCTGCCCCTGGATCCCTGGCAGTGTCCAAGGCCAGGCTGGACAGGGCTTGGAGCACCCTGGGACAGTGGGAGGTGTCCCTGCCCATGGCAGGGGTGGCACTGGATGAGCTTTGAGGTCCTTTCCAACCCAAACCCTTCCAGGACTGCATGACGCTGGATTCCACAGGTGACCGTCCAGCCTGGCAGGGGCAGTGAAGCTCAGCCGGGGCTGGCAGCCCACGCTGAGGGGACCTGGCTGGGACCCCCCAGTAGGGTCTGGGTGAGTCTCTGAGCTGCCCAAAGAGAAGGGGATTCCCCCCAAGACCATGGGTGCCCAGCCAGGGGAGGCTGAGGACATCCCTGGAGAACAGGAAAACCTTTCCAAGTTAACAACGGGGAGGGGAATTGGCAGAAACGAAGGAAAATCCCACCCTGGGCTAACCCGGCTCCCTCTCCAGCCTCGGGCTGCCGTTCCCCACGGCTGCTGCAGCCCCTCTGTGCTGCTGAACCCCCTCCCTGCCTCTCCCCGAGCCGCAGCGTCGCGCTCACAGCTCTGGTCACTTGATCCGGCGCTGCCGCCCGGGAAGGACTCCCAAGGACAGCAGCCAAGGGAGGGCACAGCACGCTCGGCTGGAGCAGACGGATTTGAGACCAGCCCCGAGCCCTCCTGCACGGCCGGTGACCGTCCCAGGTGACCGGCTCCAGTCTGCTCGGGACACCGAGGGGAGGTGACACCCCTGTCCATGGCACCCGCATTGTCCTCAGGCCAGGGGTGCAGCCCCCAGCATTCCCCCTCCCCTCTGGCCGCTGTGCCCCCAGGGAGAGCAGCAGCAGCTGAGATAATTCACCATTTAATGTGAGCAGATGGCTTAATTTAAACCGAATCAGAGGGGAGAGCAGCCAGTCTGAGCGTCTCCAGGAGCTCAGTCCGTCCTCCCGCCTCTCCCTCTCCCTGCGCTGCCGCTCTCCAGCAGCGGGGAGGTCCTGCGGGACTTGCTGCAGGGCTGCATCCAGCCCCAAAGCTCCGCAGGTCTGCTCCCCAGGCTCCACCGTGCAGGAGGGAGGAGAAATTTATCCAGGTGTAGCCAAAATTCCAGCCTCCCCCAAAGAAATTCCCTCCCTCCCTCCTGCCCGTCGTTTTGGCCCACGGAAGCCCTTGTGATGGTCGCTTTGGGGGCTGTGTTGAGGGGTGACAGGGACTGGTGTGGCTGGGGGCGGTGGCACTGTCACCCGGCGGTGCAGGGACTGCAGGGGCAGAGCTGAGTGTGATGGGGAGGGGCCGAGGTGGGCAGAAGCCTCGGAGGTGGGCACCGGGAGGGTGAGGAGCAGGATAAAAACCAAAGGGACAGTGGCTCCTGTGCCAAATCCGTCCTGCTCCTGTCCTACCCCTCGGGAACATCCCAGCGGCCATGGTGCCCGTTAACCCCTTCCTAACCTGCCCTCCGAGCTGAGCTCCCCCGGCCCTGTGCCCGTCCTGCTTCCGGCTCTTCCAGAACCACGGGAGGGTGGGAAAGCTGGTCAGGCCTCTGGAGATCACCCAGTCCAACCCCTGTCAGGGCAGCGTCACCTGGACACACAGGGACACCTCCTTTGGGATGTCCCAGAGAGGGACACCCCACAGCTCCCCTGGCAGCTGTTCCAGTGCCCAACCCGAGCTCTTTCCCGATCTCAGGGCTTCTCCTGCCTCTCACCTTCCACCCAGAACCAAATCCCACTCCGGCTTTGGCCACGCGGGTCCCGTTTGATGCCCTTCAAGACCCTCTCCCGGTGAGATCCTGCCCGGACCGGAGCTCTCAGTGCTGAAATCAGCGTTCCCTTGGTCAGCAGGGGCGGAGGAGGCGGATCCGAGCCCAGACCATCCCCAGGGCAAGGCGTGAAGGCGGAGGGCGACCAGGGAAAGGCGCGATCGAGCGTTCAGCGCTGCGTTCCCTGCCCAGGAATGATCCCAGCACGGCTCCCGTGCCCACAGCAGAGCCGGGCAGCTCCGGGCTGGCATCGCAGGAGCCAGCGCAGCTCCTCGGGCTGCCAACCACCGCCTTCCCCTCCTGCGCCAGGAAAACAACCCCGGGATGGGGGAAACACCTCCGGCAGCCGCGCCGACCCCTCTAATTTCCACAACAAACACGCCGCGCTCTTCTCTGCCAAGAGCCGTTGATTTTCCCCTAATTACCCACATAACAAATCCACCCTGGTTATGCGGAGCTTTCATAACAGGTTGCACGGCCGTAGGTGATTGCTTTAAAAAGCTCCCCACCCGTGGAGCTGCGCTCGCCGAGCCTGTTCCCTCCGCAGCAATAAATGCTGATAATTCGGCTCGGCACCACCACGCAGCGTTTGATGGCCTGGCTAACGCAGGAAGTCAAAGTTACCGAACACAATGGGCTCCTGTAGCCACAGAAACGAGCAGGATCCAAGGAAAAAGCCCAAGCAGCCTGTTGGAAGCGGCAGAGCGCGCCAGCAGCCTCGATTCGGGCTATCAAAGCCGGGTCTGGGAGTTAAATGAGGCGCCCGAGGCTGAAAAGTGCATCGGTGGCAGCGCTGGCGATCCGCTCCTCTCCCACCCGTGTCCGCGCAGCCTCGGGCACAGCAGCGCACGGATGGTTCCCGTCCCCTCGCAGCGATTTTCTCCCTCATTAGGCTAATTACCCTCCCAGCCCAGCCGATTCCCCTCGCTCCCAGCCCGATGAGCGCGGCCGGGGGCTCGGGAGCCGCTCGGTGCCGCCCCAGCGCGGAGCAGCGTCGGGATCGGCAGCGCTGATCAGCCGGGGTGAGCTGAGCCGAATTTCAATCAGGCCGGGCGAACCCATCCACCTGCATCCTCCACGGGGGAAATCTGCAGGGAGAAACCCGGGAAAGGATTCTTCCCGCGTGCTGGGAAGGGTCTGATCCCGCGGAAATGCAGCAGCAGCAGTGGGGTGTTGAGGGGGACAGGGTGGCAGCTGCCGTGGCAGCGGCGATGGCGGCTCCGGAGATGGTTCTGTCCTGCAGGCTGGAAACGTGGAGGGGAAAAGCAGCAATGAAATGTGGGGAGAGGAGCCAGGAGCAAAGGTTGGGTCTCACAAAGGAAGGGACTCACTCAAAAAATTCTCTTTTTTCCTCCCTGCTGGTGAGGTTTTGAGGACGGGCACAAACCGTGACCACAAGGGACAGGAGCCCTTCCCAACAGCAGCTCCGTGCCCGCTGTGGCAGCTGAGGATCCCCTGTTTCACCTCTCTCAGGATCAGCGGGCAGCAGGGAGGGACTGGGGCGCCTCGGAGCCATCCCGATTTACCCCTGGCTCCTACGCGCGGCCCTCGGGGCGGTTCCGGCTCTGCAGCGCGGACAACGGGATTAGCATCGATCGCCGGAGCAGCATCCCGGCCCGGGCTCCGCACGCCGCCCCTGCCCGCATCCCTCCCCCGCAGCAGCAGCAGCAGCAGCAGCAGCGCCTCCCGCAGTGCTCCGGCCCCTCACTGCCCCAGAGGTGTCCGCCCGAGGGGACAAAAGCGGCTCCTGACCCAAACAAACCCCGGCCCGAACACGCGGTGTGGATCTGAGAGCTGAGCCCCACCGTGTGTCCCCCCTGCCCCGCTGGGCTGTTTGGGGACAGCTGTTTTGGGACAGCGGCCGAACCCCCCAGCAGCTGCTTTCTGACACACGGGAGAGAGGAAAACCTCCCTGGTTTATACCCAAATGCCTCCCTGGCTCCGGTAACATCTGTGCAGCTCCAGAGGGAAATGAGGAGAGGGGCTGAACGTGGAAAGAACGCAATTCCTGCTGCACGCTGCGTTTTGGGATGGGGAGGTCCCGGCAGCACAAGGATCTCCTGCGTTCAAACTCCTTTTCCTGGGAGATGAGTCCCCGCGGTGGTGCCTGGGGGCTGATGGGGAGGGGAAGGAGCAGCACGGCCAAGGCTGGGTTTGGGATCCTGGAATCCTGGAATGGTTTGGGTGGGAAGGGACCCAAAGCCCATCTTGTTCCAACCCCTGCCATGGGCAGGGCCACTTTCCCCCAGCCCAGGTGGCTCCGAGCCCGGTCATTTCCAGCGATTTCAAAGAGGCGCTGAGGAACAAAAGCCCTTGAACCTTTTTAATGATGGATGTTCCCTGTCGGCTCCGGCTGAACAAGGAGCCTTTAAAGTCGGGCTCCCTTTGATTAGAAAATGGACCCGGGCAGGAAGAAATGCTTCTCCTCCTCCTTATCCATCATCGACCCTCCTCCACACCCATCCTGCCCCAAAAGGGCCAAATTTAGAAGCAAAAGCCCAAGAATTCCAAGCAAGGGGCAGCGGGGGCTGCCTGGGAGTGGAGCAGCAGCCCCACAACCAGGAATTTTAACCCACAGTGTCCCCTGAGGGGTTTTAGCAGAGGATGGGGGACATCACCATCTGTCCCAAATTTGTCCCTATAATTTCTAGGGATCCAGGAGCTCTCATTCCACTGCACAGAGCCAAGAGAACCCACCCCTCATGGCCACAGCCAAGACCGGAGAGGAGAATTTCCCCTTCCCTGCTCCTCCTAAATCCCTTCCAAAGCGCTGCTCCAGAGGAGTTGTTTAAGAGCCCCAGCCTCTCCAAAGGCCCCTTCTCCCCACAAACCCCAGCCCTGCCAAGCTCCTCAGCTCACGCTGGCTGTCAACATTCCCAGCCGGCTCCAAGGACACTCAAAGCGGTGACGGGAATGTGACGTCCGTCTCGGAGAGGGACAGCACTGGGGAAGCACGAAGAGCCCCCAGCTGCAGCCGACTCCCAATTATTGTGCTCAGAAACCGCTCTGTGGCATTTTTTGGAGTTGTCATCGTCCCATTAAAAGTGTCCCGCTGAGCAGAGCTGGCGGGCAGGGAGCAGGGAGGCTGCAGGAACCGCAGCTCTCCCGTTATGGAAAGTTTTCCAAAACCCACTGGTTGTGTCCCTAAATAGTTCCCTTCCATGAACAGGGGGATGGTGGCAGCTGCCTTTTTTACGGGAACAGCAGAAAACAGCAACAGAGCTGCGAGGGGCAGCTTTGAAGGGGCTGGAGGGGGCTGGGGTCCCCTGGAGAGGGGCTGGCGGGTTTGCAGGGAAAGGGAACACGCGTCTGAAGGGTCAGGGCTGGGCTGGCCCTGCGAGGAGCTGCTGCAGCCTGGCAGAGCTGCTCCGACCCAGCCGACCTTCCCCTCGCTGCCAGCCTGGCAGGAGATGGTGCCTCATCCAGCTGGCAGCAGCCACTCATCCCTGGAAGTGTCCGGGGCCAGGCTGGACGGGGCTTGGAGCCACCTGGGATGGTGGAAGGTGTCCCTGCCCATGGAATGGGATGAGCTTTAGGTTCCCTCCAACCCAAACCCTTCCATGATCCCTACTGGAAGCTGCTCTTTGGGCTTCTTCCCTCTCCCCCTGGCCAAGTCTTCTGCACCCCCCATATTCAAGGGGAGACTCTTCTCTGCTGCAAAGTTCTTCCAACCCGGGCCCAAATCCCCTGTGTTTATTATTTATCCCTGCCCATCCCTGCCCGGCCATCCCTGCTCCTCATCAGTGCTGGGAATCACGGAATCAGTTAGGTTGGAAAACGCCTCTGAGAACATCGAGTCCAACCTTTGAACGAAGCTGCAAAAATCCTCCTTTCCCCAGGAAGTGCCTCAGGCTCCCACAGAGGATCCAGCCAGGTTCCTGAAATAAAGTCGGTGGGTATCTGGAGTGCTGCAGTTTGGTTTGGGGGGTTGGTTGCTGTTTTTCCTGCAGGCTGTTCCAAAAAATTCCCTTTTCTGGGAGCAGGAAGCAAAGCCGGGGAGTTGCTCACACTGGGAAAAAACCAAAGGCTGATGGTGGAGCAGCCGGGGCA
Organism: Pomatostomus ruficeps; assembly: GCA_013400735.1. Taxonomy (NCBI): domain Eukaryota; kingdom Metazoa; phylum Chordata; class Aves; order Passeriformes; family Timaliidae; genus Pomatostomus; species Pomatostomus ruficeps. The sequence goes on from VYZT01009861.1 coordinate 42,461, forward strand.
GGGATGGGCAGGAATTCATTTCCAGGTGTTTCGTGCAGCCCCAGGCGATGCCTTGGAGAGGCCGCCCAGAGCAGAGGCCAGACAGGATAAAGAGAATAAAATGGGGATTTATTGCAGGGCCTTCAATAGGGACACCTCGGGCACTCAGAGCCTCTCTGGGTGAGGCTACACCCAAGATGGACCCCAGGGCATGAATTTTTTACACTTTTATAAGTTTTGATCGATTTCCAGATCAGGGTTAATTCTCCAATTCCAGTTTCAGATGATGCTGGAATTTACCCCAAATCTGTCCCCCCTTCTGAAGCCTCAGTTTACAATTTTGGGGGTCTGGGCCAACGAGGTGTCCTTGAGCGCAGCCTGGAGAGGATTTGTTGTGTCTGAGCTGGATGGGAGAACAGGAGCTCCCAGCCCGTGGGGAGTTTTAGAGCCCCACCAAAGCAGCACAGGGGCTGAAAAATATAAACGCTGAATCTTAAGGCACCCCAGGCACACACGGAATAAGCCCCTGGTTACCACGGGGCGTCTGGCCAGGGGCTCGTGGTCCCAGCTCAGGAAGGAGGGCACTCCCTGGGACACCCCTGCCGTGGTGACACCATTCCCGGGTGACCGGATCACATGCCAGAGGAATGTCCACCCCACAGCACAGCCAGGGCTGGCCCTGTCCTGACCTGCGCCAAACCTTGGCCAAATCCACGATCCAAGAGCTGAACCACAAGCCCTGCCCAGCACCAGAGTGCCTCTGGTGGCACCCTGTGACTCCCTGGGGGACGAGACAGTTTCCAAGACTACAAAAAGCGAGGAGTTGGGTAGAAAAATGACTTTTTCCTTCTTTTATTAGCGAGAACAAGGAAAACAGCCCAGTTTGTGAGCACGGCCTGAATAGGAACAAGTCTGCCTAAATTCCCTGTGAATGGAGATGAAATCCCATCGTGTCAGCTGTTTCCAATCCTGGAAAATAATCCGTTGGACAGGAAGGGTTTCAGGCGTGCTGAGCGCAGGGCAGGGCTGGGCGAGCAGCTCTGACTGCCGGTGGAAGTGGTTCTCAATTAAAAAAAGCCGATGACAACAGTTTTTAGATCAAAAGGAGCCTTTTCACAGGACGTTTTCTCTGCTTGGGCAGAAACATTAATCAATCAGGCTGCGAGGAGCTGCGGCAAAAATCGTTTGGTTTGGTACAAGTTTGTGAGTTGGATCTGGCTGGGAGGACACGGGGCGTTGAACACCCATCGCTCTGTTAATGAAAACGCCTCCGAGGAGCGCGGCGCCTTCTCCGCAGATGGGATTTCAGGATTTTCCCCCAGGTAACGGATGGCAAAGCACAAACCCTGCTTTGAAAATGGAGCAATTTGTTCTGCCCTGGCTGCTCATGACTGGTTTGAAAAGCCGAAATAATGAACTGTGCCGTGGAGAGCGTGGCCTTGAAGCGCCTGATGGCAGCTGGGGTTGGTGGCTCTGTCTGTCTGCAGCCTCCCACCCCTCCATGGATCCCAGCGGAGTCACACCCGGCTCTGGGACGGCGATCCCACCAGGAGCTCTGGACCTGGGCTGTTCTCCTGGGGTGATTTTCTGCTCTGGATTTCCCCATCGGCTGCTCATGCCCAGGAATGGCTCCTGGAACCTTGAGCTGGCACAGAGAAGTAGCCAGAGAAAGTCTGGCATGGTCTGTTTTTATCTGTTTGAGAAAAAGCACAGGGTTTTTTGGTTTTTTTCCCTTTCTTTTTTTCTTTCCCCAGTAGTCTGTCCAGCTGTGAGTTAGAATGGAGGGTTTTTTTCCTTCTTGCTGGGATTTCAGGTTTTTTTGAGGGTTTTTTTCCTTATTTTTGGACTTTTCAGCTTGTTTTTTTCCCATCCAGAAAATCAGACCATCTCAGGGGGAGACAGTGATGGCACCCTCACCAGGAGCTGCCAGACCCCCCAGCCCAGCCGGACCAAACCCTCAGGAGGAGCTGAACCAGAGAAAGGAGAGACTCTAAAATCCCCCATCTTTCTCCACAGCAGAAAAAGTTTATTATCCAACATTATTAATTTCCTTTCTTTGTGCCTGTGTGCACCTTGCTTGTTAAATAAACAGTTTATTTTCACTTTCCTCCAAGAAGATTTTCTTTTCAAAACTTTGCTCGGGGGAAGAGTCTGAAATTCTACCTTTTAGAGGAGACACCCTTGGGGAGCCTCCTCCCAAATTTTTCTCAGACCGAGACAGGTGTGTTCTGCCTCCTCTTGGAGATGGTCCCTCCCTGCCCAGCGGTTCCACCGTTCACACATCACCCATGGACGGTCCCTGTGCTCGCAGTGTTCCCGTGTAGGGAGGCAGAGCAGGAGCCACCCTCTGTTTGTCCTTGATCTCCTCATCCTTTCCAGCCACCCTCAGGGCACCTACAATGGCTCCAGGTTGGGTTTTCAAGCTTTCCGCGTGCTGGATTGATGCCTGATGGGTTTTTGTCTTTTCTTTTTATCCCCTTTTTATCCATTTTTATCCCCTTTCCCTTTCCCTGTGCCCTTCACAAACACTCCCTGTGCCTCAGCCCTACATGTGGAGAACCCTTGGGGGCTGAGATTGAGCTCAGCTTGGGGCTTCTCTGAGGGGAGCAGACGGAACATCCCGAGTGTCTCCAAAGCAGAGGCTCCAGCCTTGCCCAGAGCCTCCTCTCTGCAACAGGTTTGTTCAGCTGGGCTGGAGTCTCCCTTGGGGGGGTCATTAGAATGGGGGACAGTTCCCTCATTTGTTCAGTTCCTGATTGGGGATTTGAGGTCGATCTGCTCATTGCTGAGCTCCATCCAATTGGATCCGCGTTGGACCCGGGGGTGCTGCTCGGCTGTTCCCACCTGGGCCGAGTTGTGCCCCTGGGATCCCATTAAACCCAGGGAATGCCCTTTGCCCTGCGCTGCTGGGGCTGCCTCGGGTTTGTACCGGCCCTTGAGGCATCAGGATCAGCACATGGAAAAATCCCACCACAGCTGGGGGAAAACAACCGTGAGGAAATCCTGTGGCTGCAGCTGGGATGGCAGCGGGCTCGGGGATGTCACTGGTTTGGGAAAATCCCCAGGCAAGACCCCACTGTGGGAACCTCATGAGCACAGATCAGCTCTGAGTTTAGGACCTGACCCATGTCCACATCCCCACCAAGGAGAGCCCCCAAGGGTGTCCCCAGATGAGTCCTGGGCCGATCATCCTGCGGTTATTGGGAAAACCGAACAATCCTCTCACTGCTGAGTCCCTCTTGGCAAATCTTCCCAGTGCCACACTGGGAGCACTGGGGTCTCTCCCTCTGACCCGCCTGCACCAGCTGGGCTGAGTCCTGGGCACAGGCAGGAGAAATCAGAGAAAAGTCCTGTAAGAATGAAGAGTTTTCTCTTTTTTTCCTCCAGATTTCCAAGGAAGATACAGCAGGATGGGGGGAAAAAGAGGGAAATTTGCCAAGCGAGAAAATAACAGGGAACCCAAGGTTTCGGTCTCTTCTCCACGGGAGAGTCCTGTGGTTGGTGTCTCTGCTTTGGCCAACAGGTAAAGCACGACAGGACAGTCCTGGGGAGCTGTCCCGAGCCACCACCTCCACCCTCGTGTCCCCTGAGGGCCTTTCTGCTCCCACACCTCAGACTGGACACAAACCTGCCCCGGAAAACCCCTCAGAGGGGCAGAAGAGGACACAGATCCACCGTGGGTGAGAGAATCTCCTGATTTAACTCATTGGGGTCACAATTCCTGTTTCCACCATCCCAAACCCAACCTTGGCACCTCTCTGCCCCTTTCCTTCATGGCCAAGCACCAAACCCATCCCGGGCAGTGTACCCGACCCCAAAACCCACCCGAGGGGCTTGGGGTGCGGTGAGCAGCCCAGCCCACACCCAGCCACCTGCACCAGCGTTTCACACCCACACCCACATTTCCTCCCCAGCATCCCCGCGGGAAGGGATTGGGATTTACAGCCACCACCCTCCTCCTCCTGGAGCCATCCCATGCCCAGCCCCTGCGCCCGCTCTCTACCTGCTGCCTTTTTTATTATTTTTTTTTTTTATTATCATTATTTTTGCGAGGAAAACGGGTTGCCCTGGAGCCGGGTCTCCATGGAAACTCGGGTTTTTCAGACACTCAATGGAAAACGCTGGCACGGAGACGCTTGTGCAGGAATACTGATTCAGCCCCAGCGTCTGTAACACTGACTGCATTTTAATCCCGCTCCGCTACCCGGAGAGCTAAAAATACCCTGCGAGCTGTCGCCTCCTGAACTCGAGTAAACAGCTTAAAGCAACACGGTGCTGCCAGAGCAGAAATTCCATGAATCAGCTAAAAAAAATGGGATGGGGGAGGTAACAGTGGGGCCTTAGCCCTTGAGGAGGTGGGGAAAGGCAAATTTCCTCTCCAGGAGTTGAGAAGGAGCCGCTGAGGGCAGCGGAGGGGTCCTTGGGGCTGTGTTGCTCCTCTCCGAGCTGCCCTTTTCCCAGAGCAAAAGCAGGAAAACGAGGTTTGCCCCGGTCCCCAGCTGGCTGGGAGGAGTGCTGCGTCCTCCGCCGTGCCAGGCCCGACGCGTGGCACTGCCACGGGCTGGGCAGGAGCCAGCGGTGCCCACCAAGGGGCTGGGGACAACTGAGGGGAGGAACCTGCTCCTTCTCCCTCCTGTCACCTCTCCGAGAAAAGGACGTGGAGGCGCAGAAAGGGGCACCGGGGCCGTGGGCACTGCCAGCCCCTCACCGTGCCTGGGTCAGCCCAGCCCTCCCGGGGCCCTAACAGTCAATAAACCCCATTTCCTCCCTCGCAATTAGCCGGGGCTGTCCTCAGCTGCTCCCAGAGCTGCTTTTTGCAGAATACACAAACACCTCCTTAATTTTTTTTCTTTTTTTAAAGACGTTCTCCGTGCAGCTCAGCGTTTCCCGGGAGGGAACATCCTGATGGGGAAACTGAGGCACGAGCCCGCTCGCTGCAGAGCTCGCTGCAGGCTGGGGGTGAATCCAGGATTCCCAGGTGTCCCCAGCTGTGCCGGGAGCTGGGATCAGGCACTGCCCCACCGAGGAAACTTCCCCACCCTGATTAGTGCTGCTCCTAATTAACAGGCTCTCAAAACCCCATGGAGAGGCCACGAACCCCAAGTGATTTTGTGGAGACTGGACGGAGATTGGGAATTGATTTTTCCAGGGAAACTCTGCACTGATACATTGGTTTCTCTTCCAGCTGTAGGGGAACAGGCGGCATTCCCTGCTGCTTTAAACCTTTATTTCCACAAGGATCTAGAGAAGCAGGGAAATGCCATCCCCAGCACAGCCAGACCATTTAGGGTGGGTGATAAACGGGGTTTTGCAGTGGAAAATCCCCCCCCTGCCCTGCTCAGTGTGGGAAAAGCCTCTTTCCCAGTAAAAACCATTCCAGGGCTGAGCTGTTCCCAGCACCCCAGGCACCCTCCTAAGCCTCTCCCCGGCTTATCTGGCTTTTCAACACATCTTACAGCGCTGTAAAGCAGGGATGAGGAAAAAAAGAACATTTCAGGTCCATTTTTGTGGGTTCTAAGATCTCCCTCCAGCAGGGATGGGATTAAGGCCATTGGCTCTGAGCAGCCAGAGCAGAAAAATAAATCTGTGCGAGGCTGGCATGGCCTGGCCCAAACCGGCCTGCGAGGCTCCTTCACTCCGTGGGGATAAAGAAACTCTGCTCGCTCGGGGCTGGAGTTATTTGTTGGACAGCATCTCGTTGGAAGAGTGGGATCTGCGCACGTGGAGCCCCCTCCGTGCCGAAATCCCCCGCCCCAGAACTGAAACCGGGAGCCTGGAGCGTCCCTGGGGAGGGGATGTGCGGGGATGGTGCAGTCAGGGAACTGCCGGGTTCAGCAGCTGTAAATCTGTGTGGGATCAGGGTGGGATCAGGGTAGGATTGGGGTGGGATCAGGCTGGGATCGGGGTGGGATCGGGGTGGGATCAAGGTGGGATCAGGGTGGGATCAGGGGTTCATTGCCCCAGCCCCACGGTTGGCTCAGCACCCGTGCTCGGAGCGTTTTCCAGGCAGAGCCGTGCTGGGACAGAGCCCCGGAGCTCACTGGGCATGGAAACCCCTGGGGGTTAAAGCGGGGTGATGCTCTGGTGGGAATAGGGACGGTGGGAACAGTGGAGGGTGGGATGCTGGAGCTGCTGGGAAGAGTCCAGAGGAGGCCACGGAGCTGCTCCAAGGGCTGGAGCCCCTCTGNAGGGAATGGCTTCCCACTGCCAGAGGGCAGCGATGGATGGGATATTGGGCAGGAATTGTTCCCTGTGAGGGTGGGGAGGCCCTGGCACAGGGTGCCCAGAGCAGCTGTGGCTGCCCCTGGATCCCTGGCAGTGTCCAAGGCCAGGCTGGACAGGGCTGGGAGCAGCCTGGGATGGTGGGAGGTGTCCCTGCCATGGCAGGGGTGGGACTGGATGAGCTTTAAGGTTCCTTCAACCCAAACCATTCCATGATTCTATCCATGAATCGAGGTTCCAGGAAGCTGGAGAGACACTGGGCTCAGGGGGTCTCTGAGCTGATCACACCGGGCTGGGGGAGGAGGCTCCAGCCGATGCCCAGGGACACCCAGCACGTGAGGCTGAGGCTCTGCAGGGAAAAGGGAAAAGGGATCCCAGTGATCCCAAAGTGGCCAAGGCAGCCCCTTGGATCCCACCCCTCACCTTCGCCATCCCCGCTCCAAGGCCGTGGCCGGTGACATCACCTGCACAGAGACTCGGGTGGGCTCAGGAGCTGCTCTGGGTGAGCTTAGAAACCATCCAGTGCTCCCAGTTCCACCTCCTGCAGCCCAGGCTCCTCAGGCTGTGACAGACACAGGTATCCCCAGCTGAGAGCCAGGACTGGGGCAGGGAATCAACCTCCTCACCTTCCACAGGCATTCAGGGGGAAGGAGGAGCCGCACCGGGCTCCCAGGGAACCTCCCCGTTCCAAAATCCCCCGCGATGAGCGTGGTGTGGGGCCGGGGCAGCCTGACACCCACGGGGTGCAGGGAAGGGCTCGTGGCACTTTGAGAGGAGGAACCCAGGGATTCCCCTGCCCCCGGTGGGGATGCGGGTGCTCCCCATGGTCTGGCCCTTCCCGAAGCTCTGGACCCCAATCCTTGCCCGCGGCTGCCCCTTCCTGCTCATGGCTGCTGCCCAGCTCCTGCTGCCCTCCCAGGCTTTGCTCCGGGCTCATCCCTCACCCCACAGCCCCTCTTTATCCTCCCCACCCCAAATCTCCCGGTCTGAAAGGGGTGAACAAACACCTCCACTCAGGAGTGGGGAAACTGAGGCACAAAGCAGCTGCGGAGAATCCCGACAGCCCCACACAGAGCACCCATCCCTGTCCCAGCACCTCCCGCTGCAGCAGCACCCACAGGGTGCCCTGGATGCAGGGGAAAGCTCAGCCCTGGCTCCGGGGATGCCCCTCTCCCAGCTCAGCCCTGGCTCGGGGGATGCCCCTCTCCCAGCTCAGCCCTGGCTCGGGGGATGCCCCTCTCCCAGCTCAGCCCTGGCTCGGGGGATGCCCCTCTCCCAGCTCAGCCCTGGCTCGGGGGATGCCCCTCTCCCAGCTCAGCCCTGGCTCGGGGGATGCCCCTCTCCCAGCTCAGCCCTGGCTCGGGGGATGCCCCTCTCCCAGCTCAGCCCTGGCTCGGGGGATGCCCCTCTCCCAGCTCATCCCTGGCCCCGGGGGATGTCCCTCTCCCAGCTCAGCCCTGGTCATCCCTCGGTTATCCCTGGCACAGACGCCGCTCCTTTCCCAGCCCTGTCCCTGTGCCGTTCCCTCCCGGCAGGCACTTTCCTAGATTAAAAACCCTGCTCTCATCCCTTGGCCCGCTGCCCCAGAGCCTCGCACTTGTTTTTATTGACAGCCCCATCTTTTGTTGATTTAAATTCCTTTGAGTGCACCTGGTGGCAAATCCCCTTCCCGAGCCAGGGATGCTGTCACTGCCCCCCCCTCTGCCGGGCCTTTCTGCCCCTGCGTGTCCCCCTGTGCTCCATGTGTCTCCTTAGCTTCAAATATAAAGGAAGAGAAACAAAAATGCTCCGGGATGATGGGGAAATGGTGATTTTTATTTGGGAAGAGAAAGGGACGGGTGTCAGGGCAGGCCAGGCTCTGTCCTCATCCCTTGTCTCCCTTCTCCCACTTGGCTGGGTTTACACCGGGAGGGATGGGGAGCCAAGGAACACGGGCCAGGAGCAGAGCCGTGCCAAAAGCGCCCGAATCCAAGTCTTGCGGCTCCAAGCAAGCAGTGGCACTGACAAAATCCCTGCCAGCCCCGGGCTGGGGCTGCCGGAGCTGGGCTTGGCTGGGATCGCCCACCAGCGAGGATCAGCTGCTCTGTGGGGATGTGGGAATGCCAGGAGCATCCCACTGCCCACCGAGGGGGCGGATGCCCAGGCCCAGAAATTGTTTGGATTCCTCGTGGAGCAGACATTGATATCGACCTTATTTCTGCTCCCCTCGGGGATTTCTGCTCCCTCCAGGAGCTGCTGCTCTCCCACACCTGATCCTGGTGCTGCCCCAGGAGGGTTTGGGCCCACCTGGGGTTCAGCCTCTCCCAGCTCCATTTTCCCACCTGCCACAACATTCCAGTGGTGTCCTGGGGTGATTTTTATGCTCTGTATTTTTTCCTTTCGGAATCTCCTCCCAAAAATTTGTCTCAAACTGGGACAAGTGGCTCCGTGATCAGTTGGGAAGTGGGATTGCCCACAGCCTTGCCCTCAGCTCTGACCCAGCCTGTGGAGCACCTGGAGCGGGAGTTGGGAAGCCCTGAACTGGCTGGATTGGGATGGGCTCCAGCCCCCCCCACATTCCAACGCCCCACAGGGTCCTGGGCTGAGGGGCCTCACCTGGCTCATGGATCACATCACCCTAGTGCAGCTTCAGAGAGGTCTGGCCATTCGTCATCCCCTGCCCCCCAAATTTAGGCTGGGACCACAGTTCTCACCTCCCAGCCCTGGGGTCAGGCGTGGAGGGGTTTTGGTCTCTCCCGAAGCAGGAGGAGGAAGGAGAGGGGCCCGTGGGGATCCCTGCACACCCATTCCAGCCCTGAGTCACCAGTTTGCTCCTCCTGACCCGTTTTTTGCCCAGGGGTCAGAGAGGAGGAGGTTGCAGTGGGAGTGGTGATGGGAAGAGGCTTTGTCTGGGCTGGAGCAGGGAGCTCATCCTGCTGCTGGGGATCATCCCCAGCCACTTCTGTCCCAGCCACCCACAGCATGACCACCCTGTCCCTACACCCCTCCCAAAGGGCTGGGGTGTCTCTGTCCCCTCAAGGTCACCCAGGGGCAGCCTGGGCAGGTCCTGAGCTCTTCTGGGACGTTCCAAGCACTCGCAGTCCCCAGACACTGCGGGACAGGACCCCGGGGAATGCAGGGGCTCAGCACCCCTGACCGACCCTCCCTGATCAGCCAACCCCGGCCCCCAGCATTGATCCCGGATCGATCCGTGCCCAGGGCCTGTCGGAGCAGGGCCCGGCACAGCCGGCAGCGCCGCGGGGCTCTCCCGGGGACCCTGCAGCCGCAGTGGGAAGCGGAGCCTCTTGGAGCACGGCTCTCTCTGTAATTGCTCTTTGGCCCCCAGCCACCGATTGCTCACATTTGGGAATGTTTTCTTTCCAGTCTCATGGCCGCTTGTCAGTTCCCTGCCTGGTTTTACCCATCCCAGGCTCTTCCCTCGCCACCCCTCCCAGATAAAAGACGCCAGGTTGTCCAAGGCGGAGCCCCAAGATCCCCAGACCAGGTGTCAGTGCAGCCCCCAGCTCACGGCAGCGGCGATTCCGAGCACCCCGAGCTGTGCCAGCTCTCTGCGGGTCTCCGAGGGCTCTCGCTGGGCCTGGGAGGGAACAGCCCCGGGAGGATGTGAAATATTGACTGTGGGATCAGGGGTGAGGTCAGGGCGGTGTTCACCCCTGCTGGTGTTCCCTGTGGGAGCCAAGGGTGGCCCCGCAGTGATCCCGCACTGCCGGAGCGTCCTCTGCCATGGCCGGGGTGGGCAGGGGCTGTGCCAGCTCTGCAGGGCCTTGTCCCCACCACGGGGGTGACACGGGGATGATTCTGCCGAGGGCTCCAAGCCCTGAGAGAGCTCGGAGCTCAGCCACAGCATGGAATCACAGAATCCCAGCGTGGTTTGGGTGGGAAGGGACCTTAAACCCCATCCAGTGCCACCCCTGCCATGGGCAGGGACACCTCCCACTGTCCCAGGCTGCTCCAAGCCCCGTCCAGCCTGGCCTTGGGCACTGCCAGGGATCCAGGGGCAGCCACAGCTGCTCTGGGCACCCTGTGCCAGGGCCTGCCCACCCTCACAGGGAAGGATTTCCTTCCCAATATCAAACTTCTATTTCCTGTTTTTGGCTTGAAGCTGTTCCCCCTTGTCCTCTTACTCCAGTTCCTGATGAACAGCCCTCCTCTGGCTTCCCTGCAGCCCCTTCAGATCCTGGGAGGGACTCTGAGGTCTTCACACAACCTCCTCTTCTCCAGGCCGAATAGCCCCAACTCTCCATGGGGGAGGTGCTGCAGTTCCTTCAACAATTTCTTGGCCTCTTCGGGACTCACCCCAACAATTCCACGTCCTTTTAGTGCTGGGGGCACCAGAGCTGGATGCAGCATTCTGGGTGGGATCTCATGAGAGCAGAGCAGGGAGGAAGAATCACCTCCCTGATCCAGGACACATCCCGGCAGTGCCATGGCCCAAATCCCCATTCCCACTGCCAGGGACACCCGGGGCGGGGACAGGGCTCTGCGGGCACGCGGGGAGCCAAGGACAGGAGGCAGGAGGGGTACGGGAGCTGACTCAGCTCATGGATGTCTTTATTGAACTCTACACGTTGGACAGGCATGCGAACAGGACAGACGGAGACAGGAGTAGTATTGCCTTGGTCACAGAGATATGGAACAGCGTTGGACGGAGCTGAGCCCTCCAGGCCAGCCGGGATCCCCACACCTCGGCCTCCTATTGCTTCCCATCCCCATCCCCGCCCCGACCGAGCCGCTCGCCCCCGTCCCTGCGGGACCAGCACCCCGGGAGGGGCGATGGTGGCGCCCGGAGTGGAGCCTTTGGCACCCCGGAGAAGGGCTCCCCGAGTGACGATGGAGGGGTCAGAGCCCGGGCGGAGGTGTCCCGTGAGCAGCTGGATCTCCAGAGGTGGGGGTGAGGTGCAGCCGAAGCGTGGGCAAGGGAAGGGGACAGCCCAGGGGTGCTGGGGGCGGCGTGGCCGTGACAGGGCTGGCACCAGGGAGGGGAATGGGGCTGTCCCCAACCTCCCTCCCGGCCCCGCTGCTCTGCGGCACCTCCTGGGGGGACCCAGCTGCCAACCCCCCCCGGGATGGAGCTGGGGAAAGGAAGCTCCTTGGGAAGAGCCTCCCCGGGCTTTGGAGAAAGCATCCCGGGGGGAATGCGTGTCCCAGCCTCAGGGAGATCATCCCTCAGCCTTTGGAGAGAATCCTGGGGTTTGGGGAGAGCATCCCGGGGGGAATGCCTGTCCCAGCCTCCAGGAGAGCATCCCTGGGGGATCTCTGGGCTTCGGGAGAGCATCCCTGGGGGAATGCGTGTCCCAGCCTCAGGGAGAGCATCCCTCAGCCTTTAGAGAGCATCCCTGGGCTTTGGGGAGAGCATCCCGGGGGGAATGCCTGTCCCAGACTCAGGGAGATCATCCCTCAGCCTTCAGAGAGCATCCCCGGGCTTTGGGGAGAGCATCCCTGGGGGAATGTGTGTCCCAGCCTCAGGGAGGGCATCCCTCAGCCTTGGGGAGAGCCTCTCCCCTGGCAAGAGCATCCCTTGGCACTGGGGAGAGCCTCTCCCTCAGGAAGAGCATCCCCTGGCCCCAGGGAGCGCGTCCCTAGAGGAATGCGTGTCCCAGCCTCAGGGAAAGCGTCCCCGGGCTCTGGGGAGAGCATCCCTGGGGAAATGCATCCAACAGCCTCAGGGAGAGCATCCCTCTGCCAGGGGGAGAGCATCCCTGGGGATACACACCCCTGCCCCTCGGAGAAGGCATCCCTCGGTGAGGGCATCCCCCGGGGAAGGTATCCCTCACCAGGGTGCTGCTGCATCCAGCTGGGGCTCAGGAGAAGGTGACCACCTCACCCTGGGGGTAGCTGGAAGCGAGGGTGTCCTGGCAGGAATCTGCAATTAAAGACAAAAATGTTAAACACGGCATCAGACACTGCTCCCGTGAGCAACCTGGGGAGAAATAGAAGAGGGACCCGGAGCTTCCAGGGGACCCCGACTCAGTAGGATGCAGCAAACAGAGTGACCACAAAGTGAAACGGCCTTTCCAGAGTGATAAAACGCTGCTGTTGCATCAGTAGGTCAGGGAAAAATGGTTTTAAAAAAGCCTCAGAATGGTGCCAGAGATGGAGACTTGGGCAATGATCCTCCAAGAGAAGCCATGCACGGAGTCAGGGCGATTCTGAGGGTGAAAATGAAAAGCAGGGGAAAACATCACCCTCCCCACATCCCTCTCCAGCCTCTCCTCCCAGCAAGCTGCTCCTGCCCAAAACTTCCCGAGCCAGCCCCAGCCAGATGTCCCAAAGCCAAGCCTGGTGCATTAATCCTGCAGTGTTTTCTCTTCTCCCTCTCTCCCTCTCATTTGTTATCATTGAATTAATTACCATTGATTGGAGCTCTGAGTCACCCCCCGCCTCTCCCCATGTGCCAGGGCCCGGTTTGCAGGCGAGGGGCTGGGAGACAGCGCCTGATCCACCCGATAAACCCGGGAATTCTGCTCCAAACCTCACCCCCAGCTCCGATAAACCCGGGAATTCTGCTGCAAACCTCCCCCCCAGCTCCGATAAACCCGGGAATTCTGCCTCAAACCTCACCCCCAGCTCCGATAAACCC
>VYZT01009861.1:55426-75202 GCA_013400735.1 Pomatostomus ruficeps
GGGAATTCTGCTTCCAACTCACCCCCAGCTCTGATAAACCTGGGAATTCTGCTTCCAACTCACTCCCAGCTCTGATAAACCTGGGAATTCTGCTCCAAACCTCACCCCCAGCTCCTGCTCGGGAGTTTGACCCAGCTGCCTCCCCTGCAGACCCAACACAGCTCCAAAAACGCCTCCTTTTCCATGAAATAAAGGTTTCATTCTCCATGGAGCATCACATCTTGGGTTAGCAATGCTCAGGCATGGAAGCTTTTCAAACCTCACATCCCATAAAACCCCTGGAGCTCCCCTCCGGGCTGGCAGGAGAGCTCCCCACCTCCCAAGACAAAATGGTTTGGAGACCCAACCTCGTCCCCCTGCAGCAATTTGGGGACCAGCAGTGCCCACGCACGACGCGGCTGCTGAAAATTATCCCAGCTCCTGGTTCAGCCTCTCCTGCAAGCAGCTAAAAGCTCTTGGCAGGGCTCGTGTCCTGCTCGAATCATTCCCCGTCAGGTCGATTGATTTACCAGGGGCACGACTTGGCTTTTAACTCCCATCTCCTCCTCCCCGTTCAAAGCCATTTTGTGTGTTAGCTCGAGACCTGCTGCCCGCAGCCTCCAGGGACTTGCCTTGGAAAGCAGCTTCCCAGCCTCGGGAAAAAAAATTAGCGCGACTAAAAATAAATAACAACAGCCCAGGGTTTTATTTTTTTTTTGTCCCCCAGACAAAGCCACCAGGAGAAAACAACTCTCCTGTCTTGGCTTGGCAGTACCAGCTCCGTCCCACTCTCACGGCCCCTCGGGGAGGTGCAGCCCCTTCCTCAAGCCTGTTTCTGGGTGCAGATCTGCCACCAACACCCGCAGGGTGCTGCCCTGGGCATGGCAGGAGGCCTGGCCCAGCCTGGCACAACCCAGCTCCAAACACCCCTCAGCCTTGCTGTGCTGCTCCCAGAGCCATCACCCCAAATTTCCCCACGTGGGGAGGTCACACGGTGCCAACCTCGGGCCCCGAGCATCTCCCCAAACCCCCAAAGTGCCGCCCGCAGGGGCTGCCAGCGCCCAGCGGTGCCAGCACCGTGTTTGGGTACGTCCTACCCTAACTCTGCATGGCTCTGGCAGAGCCACCTGGAGCAGGAGGGGTTGGGGCTGCTGGGGATGAGCAGCTCAAGATTCCCCAGCTCAACATTCCCCAGCTCAACTTTCCCCAGCTCAACGTTCCCCAGGCATGAGAGCTGGACCTGGAACCCCCCCAGTGTGGGCAGCAGGGGAGGGGGGATTCTGCCCCTCTCAGGTGAGACCCCCCCCTGCAGAGCCCCTCCAGGGCTGGAGCCCCTCTGGAGCCAGGCTGGGAGAGCTGGGGGTGCTCACCTGGAGAGGAGAAGCTCCAGGGAGAGCTCAGAGCCTCTTCCAGGGTCTGAAGGGGCTCCAGGAGAGCTGGAGAGGGACTGGGGACAAGGGCTGGAGGGACAGGACACAGGGAATGGCTTCCCACTGCCAGAGGGCAGCGATGGATGGGATATTGGGCAGGAATTGTTCCCTGTGAGGGTGGGGAGGCCCTGGCACAGGGTGCCCAGAGCAGCTGTGGCTGCCCCTGGATTCCTGGCAGTGCCCAAGGCCAGGCTGGACAGGGCTTGGAGCACCTGGGACAGTGGGAGGTGTCTCTGCCCATGGCAGGGGTGGAATGGGATGGAATTTCAGGTCCCTTCTCACCCAAACCATTCCCTGTCTCTGTGATTCCGTTTTCACAGCCACCAGGACACATCCCCTGCCCCAGCCTGTCCCGCACGGGAGGAAGTGTGACCCTCACCCCAGCAGGTCACCGAATCCTTTCTGAGCCTCCATTTACCTTTCCCTTGGGTAAAACGCAGGGATCGGTTGCCCGGGTGGAGGTAAGGAAGTAACAGACTGGGAGCTGGGAGGCTCCTATTTATAAGCTCAACTGCATCCTATTTTGCATCTGCCTCTGCTCTCCCTGTTCCTCGTCAGCACGGGCAAGCCATGGGGTTGCTATTTATTTTCTGTTTTTCTTTATTGTCATCAAATAAGCAGCGAGGATTTTTCCTGGCAGAGCTGGGGAAGCCAGGAACAGGCTCCTTCTGGGTAGAGCAATTACTCTCTTGACATCTTCACCTCCCGCCCGGCTGCCTGACAGGCCTTTCTATTTTCTCAGCTCTCGCAGGCATCTCCCGAGAAACGGAGCAGTTGTTGCAACAATAAAAATTAATACTTTGCAAGCAACCCGGGATCGTGGTGCAGCCTCCGCGCAGCACTGGACTCCGAGGCTTCCAGGAGGAAAAGAGAAGGAAGAGGCTGATGCTGGAGCGGGGAACCGCTCCCAAATCCCAAATCCCAAATCCTCCCGGTCCAAAGGCTGCTCTGCTTTGGCTCCCTGCACGGTGCCTCTCTGCCCCAGGGGTGGGTGGTCACAGGGGGTCGGTCCTTGTCCCAAAGTGGACAGACACACAGACAGAGGAATATGAGGACTCCACCAGGGCAGCCCGAGGTCACCCAGCACCTCTGGAGTGTTCCAGGCCGGGCTGGACAGAGCTGGGGGCAGCCTGGTCTGGTGGGAGGTTCCCTGTCCATGGTCCTTCCAACCCAACCCATTCCATGGCTCCAGGAGCTCTGGTCCCATTCCCGCTGCCGAGGGTCACTGGGGAGGGACACGGGGCACCGAAGCTGCCGGACATCCCGCTATCCACAGGCGAGGGACACACGCATCACCCACCCCGTGCTCATCCCTGGGTTCCTGCTCAACCCCATCATCATCCTCCCGGGAATGAGACCCAACCGACCCATCCCATCCCCAGGGAACCTCTCCTTCAATCCCATCATCATCCCACTGGGATTGGGACCCATCACACCCACCCCAAACCCCAGGGACCCTCTCCTTCAATCCCATCATCATCCCACCAGGATTGGGACCCAACCCACTGGCCCCATCCCCAGGGACCCTCTCCTTCAATCCCATCATCATCCCACTGGGAATGAGATTAACACACCCATTCCAATCCCCAGGGACCCTCTCCTTCAATCCCATCATCCCACTGGGATCGAGACCCAACACACTCCCCCTGCCCCCAGGGACCCTCTCCTTCAATCCCATCATCATCCCACCAGGAACGGGACCCAACACACCCATTCCAATCCCCAGGGACCCTCTCCTTCAATCCCATCATCATCCCACTGGGATTGGGACCCATCACACCCACCCCATCCTCAGGGAACCTCTCCTCTCCCTGCTGGGATGCCCCGACAGTCACTGCACACCTGGATGGGATATTTTTAAAATGTCATTTTAGGGCCTGGACAGGGGCAGTTGCACTCCTGTGGATTTATGGGGTTTCTCGGAATAAATCCAACAACTCAGCTTTCTGGGCTGGAACGTGCGCTCCTCCCAGATCCCGCAGCACAGATAAGCCCTGCGAGGATATTCAGGGGAAGTATCGTATATTGGTGCTCTATTCTTATCCAATTCTCCAGGCAGCCAATTTTGGCCACTGTTTGAGATAAAACCTGGGCTCCGGGGATATTTAGAGGTCTGCTCTGATCCACTACAGCTCCTCTGCTAATCTTACCCGGGGATTAACCCGTGCTAGCTCGCTCCCAAAACCAACCCAGACCCCGCCTAAAAATAACAACAAGCTGTTTTCTGCCTCCTGCATCCCCCAAATCCCCGCTCGGGAGAAGGCAGGGAGGAAGAGGGAGAAGATGCGATGGGTTTTTCAGCAGTTCGGTGCCTCCCACTGAAATCCCTCCGTCTCCCTTTCGGGCCTCGGTTGTTTTAGAGGAGCTTTTTGCACATTAGTCATCCCTTCCCCGGGTTGCATAACGCCCCGGCTAAAAATTGCATCCTGCCGGCTCCGTGGCAGCTCGTGCCCAGCCCTCCCTGCTCTGGCGGGGATGAGATTTCGGGGCGTCCACCAAAGGTTTTCCACCCCAAGTGACCACTCTGGTGCTGGGACGAGGTGCACTGGGAGCCTGAGGGGGGAAAGGCAAGGATGGGATCTCCTGGGATCTGTGGCTGCTCCGGGTTTATTCCTCGGCCTCCAAGAGGCTCAAACCCCAAAGTTTGAGCATCTTGATTGGATTCTTCTGTGAGGGACAGGGTTTCATACCCAGCTCATCCCCAAAGTCAGCGCGTGACCTTGGATAAATCGTTTATGATCCAAAGACCACGAAAATCATGGACGGTGACCTTCCCTCTGGCAGGGGCTGGGGATATTCCAGCTCCTTCTGCTTCCAGAGGGAAGGATGAGCCAGAGGAGCACCAGCACGGGGCTGCTGCACCCACCCCTCTGCCCGGTTCATGGAATTTTGGGTGATTCATGAACCTGCCCCGTTACCCCGTCCATTTCCCGTGGGAATACCCCAAACTACAGAGATCCACGGAATGGAGCTGCACCACCAACACCCAAACTGAGGAGCTGCCAGCGAGGGATGGATCCCCAGCACAGCCCAGCACGGGACACCCTGGGCAGAGGATGGATGGAGGGATGGATGGATGGATGGATGGATGGATGGATGGATGGATGGATGGATGGATGGATGGATGGATGGATGGAGGGATGGATGGAGGGATGGATGGAGGGATGGATGGAGCTCATCCCAAAATCTCCCCAAATCCACAGGAAGGAAAGGAGGGAGGGAGGGAGGAAGGGAGGAAGGAAGGAAGGAAGGAAGGAAGGAAGGGTTGGTTTCTGGTGTAGGATTTAGTCTGGACATGTGCTGACTGCTCCTCCTGGCAGCTTCTTCTCCACACCGAGGGAAACTGAGGCACGGGAAACCCAGGGTGGAGCAGGAGGGTCCCGGCTGTGGGATCTGCCAAAATCCATCCCAGCTTCTTTCAGGTGTGGGGACCATGAGATGACAGAACCCTTGGAGGTGGAAAAGACCTCCAAGACCATCGAGCCCAACCTGTGGCCATCTCCCTCCACACCATTCCCTGAGCACCAGCTCCGGTTTTGTCCTGATGAGGGGACGGGTCTGACCCCAGAACAGCTCCTGGGGCTCTTTGCTTTTGAACAGCCCCAAATCCAAGCTCTCCTCCCCAGGAAAGTCCCCGCGCTGCAGCTCTGACTTGCTCAGAGTGAGGAAAGAGGCCAAGGGAGCACTGAGGGGGAGCCAAGACCAGGGCAGGACCCTCCAAACCAGCCCCTTGCAGCCCCCCAAGATCCAAACACCCCCGGGGAGGCTGAGCTGGACAGAGCTGGAAACGAGCCAGAGGTCAGGGGCTGCAGGGTTTGTTCTTATTCAGGAAGACACCTGAGATCATCCCAAACCACCCCAAAACCCAACACGCGTGAGCAAAAACCCGCAGTGCGACGGGGAGTTTGTCTCTCCAGCCTCATCCTCCCAGGGACGGGCAGGGCCTGGTGCAATCCCAGCCCCAATCCCACGGGAATGTTCTGTCCCACTGCCGCACGTCCGTCCCAAATGAGGATTCATCCCCCATCCATTTCAGCATCATTTTGCCTCAATTCTCTCATTTTTCCCCTATCCAACACCAGCAGCTTTCCCCGGGACCCTTTTTCCTCTTCCCGGCACTTCCCGGCTCTCCATGGAGTATCCATACCCATCACCCCAGCCTCTCCGTGCTCCCTGCACCCTCTCCCGGGGCCCTCCAGCCCCCACGGGATCTCAGGGCTGGTTCCCAAAGCCCTCAGGCCCAGCCCTGAGGCTGGATGGAGAAGCAGACACAATCTGGGAAGGAACAAGCAGGATTTAGGCAGAAAAAGGCACAGAACAAGAGGGGAACCACTGCTGGGCAGGGAATAGAGGTTTATTCATCTGTTGCCTCCGGAAACTTGAGGCTGGTTTTAAAAAAAAAACAACCAAAAACTAAACAAAATAAAACCTAAAAATAAATGAATTCAGCCATTTCCAGCACAATGAGATATAATTTTATGAGTCAACTTGTCCTCTTTGTGTTTCCACCGCCCTTTAGCCCGACGCAAACGGCCCACGGGAGGGAGGGCTCGGCACCGGAGGGAACTGCGGGGTTTATTTGGGATGAATGAGGTTTCAAGGAGGGGAAAAGCGCCCCAACACCTCCTCTGGGGACACGGGACACGGTCAGCGGGGATGTCACAGCTCCCGCGGCCAGGGCAGGGGCAGCTGGGGAGGATCAGAACCAGCTCCGGGGGTGGGGATATCCCAGCTCGGGCTGCTCGGGGCACCGAGGCGCGGAGCGATGGGGACACGGGGACAGAGGGACACACAGGGCATGGGTCTGGCGGCTCTAGAGGATGGAGGGGATGGGGGAGCAGGGGCGCTGCAGGGAGCAGGGGGAGCTGCAGCAGGACGCCAGCGGAGCCAAGCCCCCCGCGGGTCCTGCCACACCATCTATGCTGCTCAGGCTCCGCGATTTTCCACAGCCTCGGGGGAGAAAACAGAGAGGTTAGAGCCCGGCAGCCTCCTTCCCACGGCTCGGGGAGCCCTGCACCCCGAGCAAACCCTAAAAACTCAGGGACAGCTCTTTGGGGACAGCCAGGCTCCCGCGGATCCTCCAGACCTTCCCGACCAAACCCAGGACTCGGGAGCATCAATGAGGAGACCAAACTGCTCCTGCAGGGTGTGGGGTTGTGTTTCCCGAATTGCTCTGAATGAGGAATGAGCCCGGGGATTTTGTGGGCTGAAGCAGACGGGGAAAAGCAGCAGAACTCAAACAAATACGGGATTGGGAAGGAGTGATTCCCCCAGCTCTGGTTTGCACACCCCTGTAGCAGCAAGCTGCTGCTGACACCTTCCTGTGTGGAAAGGAGCAGGTAGACCCGCTCATTCTTTTCCATAAGAAATTGCATTAAAGAACAAATATTTCTATTTTTTTAAGAACAGGGACCCTTCACACCCCCCCCTCAAAGAGCCAGGAATTTCCTCAGCTTTTCTTGAAAAAGCAACAGCCAGAAGAAATGTCCTCACAGGTCAAAAGCCACTTTTTCTGCTGGAAAGACACAAAGTCTTTGCACTGAAAATTGGTTTTTTAGGTCCACAAAGCACCGCTGTTAAGGATGACTCTGTTCCCTGGATCTGCTGCCAAAATATGGGAAATTAATGATGCTCCCAGCCGGGATGAGCCCAAAGTCCCTGCGCCTGGATCCTCCCTGAGAGCGCCCGGGTGAGCAAACCCAGCCAAGCCTGAGCCTTCCCGAGGCACCAGCGAGTTCCAGGGACAGCGAGACCCTGGGAGGGAGCGCGTGTGTGGGGGGAGCGGGGGGAGGCAGCTCCTGACAGCAGAAAAACAAGGAGATGGATGGTCCCTTCCAGAGCCAAGCCTGGGATCCCTCCCTGCCGCCCGCCCCCGGTTCCTGGGACATCTTTGGGCTCGGCTTTGCTGGTGCCAGCCTGGCCGGGCTGGGCTGGGCTTGGATCAGGGATTGAGGCTCACACCAGACCCAGCATCACCCTCACACCCCGCAAGGGGCGGCTGGGACAGGAACATCACCTGGAGAAAGCTCCAGAGCGCTCCCTCGTCAAACCTGGGGCTTTGCCATTTTTATGTTTTTTCCCAGCCCCAGCAGGGATTCTCCAGCCCCTTCCCCTCTCTCAGCCCCCGAGGAGACACAGCTGCTCCAGCTGTGCAGCAGGGCCAGGGGACAGAGAGACACCTGAACCTGTTGCTGACTCCAGCAGCGCTTTCCCGTCCCCGCGGTGGCAGCGGGAGCAGCAGAAGGCCTGAGGAGAAGAGCGATTTCCTTATTTACGGCTTGGCACGGAGCCACACAGCGAGCGGGGAGGGAAACCAGCCCAGCCCGGAGCTGGGGGGGCGCTGGGAGTTCCCCACCTCCAGCAGCCGATGCAGAGACCCCCCTGCTCCCCACAGCACTCCCGAAATCTGCATCGGGCTCACCCTTCCCTCCCTTGCTCCTTTCCCCGGCTGTGCTGGGGCTCTTTGGGAGCTCCCGCGTTTCCCTGAGCCATGCGTGGGAAGCAGCCGTGCTGAGATCCCTGCGAGCCTGGGGTACCCCTGGGGGCAGCACCCAAACAGCACCAGTGTGGCAGGGAGGGTTACGGGGTCGGGGTTATGGGGTCGGGGTTATGGGGTTGGGCTTTGCTGGGACCTGCTGGGGCTCTTTGTGGGGACGCTCTTTGCCTCTCGCTCGAAACTCTGACTAAAAAAGGACGCAAACAGGCACAGAAACAGGGTCAAAACCACGCTGCTCATTCTGATGAAGTCTCAAGCATCACGTTTTGGGACACAACTTCACAAAGGTGTTTGATTTCCCCAGGGACCCTCTGCAATGGGACGCCATGGCAGACCTGCCCCAAGGCCAGCACTTCATTCTCTCCATCAGTTTATCCCGAGCCACCCGTGCAGGAGCACCTGGGGAGGAGCTCAAGGCTCTGTCCCTCAAGGCTGCCGTGGTTTTCCAGCACACCCAGGGCCAGGTGCTTCCCCAGAGCACAGGGGGTTGTGCTCTGCTGATGGCCACGGTTGTTACCCAGAGCTGCTGTCCCAGGAACTCGCCCTGGGGCTGCCCAGTGTCGCTGGGATTGCTTCAGGAACAGCCTTGCTGCCGGTAAAGGAGCGCTGTGTGACCCCAGGGGCTCCTCCCGGACCGTGGCACCGCCTGCTCCCCGCAGGATCTCGGCTCAGCGCTCGCACAGGCACAGGCAGGTGGGACGGGGTAGAGCAGGGAGGCAGCAAAGCCCAGGAACGTCCTGGTGTTGGTGGCAGAGGCCTGGCACGGAGCTCGTGTGGCACCGTGTCCCTGTGCAGACGTGGGCTGGTCCTGGCTCCCAGACACCTCCAGGGGATGCTCCCATGAGCGTTCCCAGCTGGATCCCGCATGCTCAGGCCGTGTGCGAGTCATGGCCCTGCGCTGACAGCCAGGAACAGCGAAAATCAGCTGCACGAGGCTCCACAGAGCCAGAAATTGCTGCTGTGCCAGGTCAGTGTGCTGATAAAGGAGGTGGAGTGGTTTAACAGCCACACAAGTGTGGCACCTGGGGACACGGGGTGGTGGCCGAGCGCTGGGGAAGGTTGAACTCGCAGAGCTCTTTTCCAACCCCAACGATTCCGTGGTTCCATCCTAACCAGCCCTGCTGGCTGGGCTCATCCTGCCCCCATGTCCCTCCATCCAGGGCCCGTGAGCCAGGACAGCTCCGTGCCAAGGCCTCTGCACCCAGCAGGACACGGTTCTGGGAGCTGCTGAGCAGGACCCGAGTGCAGAAGGGAGATAAAGGGTCTGAAACCATCGCTGGCAACCAGCGAGCAAAGCAGCACCACTGGAAGCAGCCACAGGAACAAGAAACACATTCCGCTCAGGAATCCACAGCAATCCAGCTCAATCTTCTCCAGGCCCAGCTCCAAGGGCAGGAGCAGCTCTGCTGTTTGAGCTGCTCCAACAAGACCAAGCACCAGAGTCTGGGTTAAACCACAGCGGATGCCGGGATCCGCAGCTCATTCCCGAACCAGCTCCATCTCCCGCTTTCCACAGCTTGCGCAGACACCAGTACCTGTCCCAGGATCTGACAGATGGCCATCGGGGAGTCGGGCTCAGAACCAAGCTCATCTCAATTTGCAGAGCTGCCAACATCCCAGTACCAGAACAAACAGCCTCAGCAGGAGATAAATCAAGACCGAGGGGGAAGAGGCGCCTCTGCAGCTCCCAGTGGCTTTTGGCTGGAGGCTGCTTTGCCCCCTGGTCACCTCTGGTCATCTCTGGTCATCTCTGGTCATCCCTGGTCACCTCTGGTCATCCCTGGTCACCTCTGGTCATATCTGGTCACCTCTGGTCATCTCTGGTCATCCCTGGTCATCTCTGGTCACCTCTGGTCACCCCTGACCATACCGGACCATGTCATAAACCAGCCCTGACCTCCCAGGCCAGCGTCCCACCCGTCTGTCCCACAGCCCAAGCAGGACACGGGTACTGAGGCTCCCTCTTCCCAAAAGGTCTCAAGCATCACTGGAGCCCCTCTGGACACCAGATCCGGCTTTCCCCAGGTACAGCACCATTCCAGCCATGTGGGGGTGAGTGACCCGTGCTCAGCTTCTGTTTTGAAGTGTGAAAGGCACTGAAATTTGCAGGGAAGACACGAGAACACCCCAAGAGCGATCACCAAAGTGCCCTTTCAGAGAGCTGCTGCTGCCACCACACCAGGACAGAAACCTCGTGGTCCCAGTGATGGGATTTGGGAGCGAGCGGGAGCAGCTCTGGATCCTCAGCTCTCAGAGCTGCTCTGCTTCTCCTGGCTCCAGTGGGACCAGGCTCAAACGCTTCAGCGTTTCCTAAGGAGGAAGATCAGCACCGGCTTCCATCCCTCTCCTTCATCCCTCCCAGTTCAGCGTTCCCTCTCCCAGTCTGGAGTGGGACTCCAGCTCTCTCCCCTCTCCACATTAAGAGACCAACTTCACAGGAAGAGGCACTTCCAGGGAAAAAACCTGAGGCATTTCAAGCAGATGTTTGATGGTACCCCAAGGATGAGCAAAGCTTTTCCTTTCTGTCCTCTTTCCGAGGCTGAGCAGCAAAGGGAATCCTTGATCTCCCAGGAGGAAACAACCAATTCACTTCTACTGCTGATCAGTGTGACTGTCCCCAGACACCTCCCTGCGTCCCATCCGGTCTGTGCCATCCCAAGCAGTTCCTAAGTAACAAACCCTGGGGGTCTCCAAAGCACCACCAGGTCTGGGGAGCAGCTCAGGGATGCAGCTCATGGTCCCTTCTCCCGCCTGCTCCCAGGCACCGTCCCTGTGAGCGACGGGCATCACTTGACAGAGGCAGAAGTAGGTCAGCTCTGCACCTACAGCATCCCACGCCACCCTGGACACCCCAAACACTG
Organism: Pomatostomus ruficeps; assembly: GCA_013400735.1. Taxonomy (NCBI): domain Eukaryota; kingdom Metazoa; phylum Chordata; class Aves; order Passeriformes; family Timaliidae; genus Pomatostomus; species Pomatostomus ruficeps. Next base: position 66,193 of record VYZT01009861.1, read on the forward strand.
CACAGCTGGAAATCTGAGCCGTGCCCCAAGAATTATCCCAGCAATCGAGGGCGCAGCTGGATTTTGTGGCGCTGGATTTACCCTCCCTGCACCTGGAGAGCTGGGAGATGGGCAGAGGAGCAGAGGAGTCTGGGACCAGGTTGAAGAAGATTTTGTTTCGTCATGGCAAAGGAGAGTTTTGTGTTTTCCTGACTCATCTCCCCCTCAGTTTCCCATGGAAAACCTCAACACTCAGCACAGCTCCCGTTCCAAACCCCGAGGAGCCTTCCTGGCAGCCCCGAGCTGCTGGCAAGGCAGCGCCTGACACATCTCGGCTCCCCACGCTCGAACCCACTGAAAGCCACCGCCGGGGAGAGGAAAGGAAAAGCCTCTGGGTATTTTTTCCCTACTGGAAACTTTCTGGTCACCTTCAGTCACAACCTCACCATGTCCCCAGGAGAGATGTCCCACTCACACCACCCAGAGAGGAGCGGTTGGAACCCAAGAAGAGCTGGAGGGGCAGAGGTTGGAGGCCTCTGTCCCCAGGGAGGGCAGGACAGCCAGCACGGGGTCCCAGACCCCAAATGGGAGGAGAAAACAAAACGTGGAGCCAGCACGGAGAGATGTGGCGGACGGAGGTGAAGCAGATGGAGAGGCAGGAAGATTTGGGGAGCAGAGAACAGCCGGGCAGGCGGATGGAGAGGAGCCACGGCCCTGGATCGACCAACAAACCTCCCCTCAGCCCCCCTCAGCCTCCAGCCACCCTGCCCTGTACCTTTCTGGATGCCCCCGTCCGCCGCACAGGAGAAGTCCCCCGCGGCCAGCAGGAAGCACGTGGAGGATTTCTTGTTCTTGTCACGGGTGCTGGAGCGCCGCATCGGCCGCTTCTCCTCGTCCGTCGGGGACAGCGGCTGCTCCTCGTCCGACAGCACCACGTTGGCCTCGCCGTTCTGCTTGGAGTCTGCAAGGAGGTGGCAGAGACCCATCAGCAGCTGGGAAACCCACGGGAGAAAGCGCTCGGGGTGCCCAGAAGGGTGGTCAGACCATGCAAGGAAGCAGAAGAGCAGCTTGCAGGTGGCCCAGAGCAACACCCACCAAGTCAGGGGCTGATCCCGGCCTGGACACGCTCATTTAGAGCAGCCAGGGGGGCAGGACAAGGACGGATCTAATTCCAGGCAGCTCCAGTCCTGCTGAGGGTTATGAAACCTGCGTGAAGCCAAAGCTGGGCATGAAACACCCCAGGTTTTTGAGATCCACCCACCTAATTGGAGGGAATTAGCTCTCCAAAATTCGCACTGCTGAGGAACGGGCTGCTCGGGGTAGTGGGAAGTGCTAATTTATGTCCCCTGGCTCCCTGGTTCGGTGGCTGAGAGGAGGCTCTGCCACGTGAGGGCCTGGCCTGAGCTCCTGGCTCCAACTGCTCCCCACTGCCAGGGCTCCCGGGGCAGATGGGAATTGCAGGAATGTGGGAAAAGGAGATTTATAAAGGAAAAAAGCTGCTTGGGGCAGGCAGAGCTCCCTGTTCCCCCCAAGGGAAGGACCATCACTGTTAAACACATGTGGCCAGATGTGCAGCTGCCCGGGGCTGACCTTGGGGCTGGTGCAGGACACAACCCCACTGTGGAGCCTCCCGTTCCGGGCACTCCGGAGGTGCCACTGGTGGCAAACCAAGCCCAAAGGGGCAGAGCTGTGGCCAGCACGGACCCTGGGCAGGGCTCTCACAGACCCCAAAGGCAGCCCAAGGAACGGATGGTGCCCCCAGCTGGGGCCTCATCTTCTCCCGACCCAAAGGAAAGTCTGGCCAAACCCCAAACTGCAGCTCAGTGCATGAGATGAAACAAAATAAATGTCCAGGGGCTGGTTTTGCTCAGGATTTTGAGCAGCAGTGCAGGGATTCTGTGTGCCAGAAGATGAATGAGGAGGTGGGGTCAAGCCCCAGGGAATGCCCATGGATTTATCAGTTCTGGTGAAGGTTACCCTGATTTAATGGTGGGAGGAAGCAAAGGACAAATCTGTCCCAAGGGCTCTACCAGGGTGACATGGGAGTGGGGCAAGGGGCCTTACCTCTGTCACTGTGAGGGACGGGGGGGTTAGGGACCGCTGGAAACCCACCAGGGTGACTTGACCTGTGCCATTAGGAGGGAAGGACGTGGCCTTTGGGAAAGCAGGGTGGGGCCTTTGGGAAAGCAGGACTGGGCCTTTGGGAAAGTGGGATAGGACTTTTGGGAAAGCAGGGTATAGCCTTTGAGAAAACAACAGGCAGCCTCTGGGATAGCAGGGTGGGGCCTTTGGGAAAGGAGGACATGATCTTTGGGAAAGCAGGACATGGCCTTTGGGAAAGCAGGATAGGACCTTTGGGAAAGCAGGACCAGGCTTTTGGGAAAGGAGGACATGGTCTTTGGGAAATCAGGACCTGGCCCTTGGGAAAGCAGGACCTGGCCTTTGGGAAAGCAGGACATGATCTTTGGGAAAGTGGAATAGGACTTTTGGGAAAGCAGGGTAGGGCCTTTGGGAAAGTAGGACATGGGCTTTGGGAAAGCAGGACTGGGCCTTTGGGAAAGCAGGGTAGGGCATTTAGGAAAGCAGGGTAGGGCCTTTGGGAAAACGGGATAGGGTCTTTGGGAAAGCGAGATAGGACCTTTGGGAAAGCAGGACATGGCCTTTGGGAAAGCAGGACCTGGCCTTTCCCCCTGCCTGGATGGGGATTTCTCCTGCAGCACCCTGCTCCTCCAGCACGGCCCCCAGCGCCCTTACACCCGCAGGGCCCAGCCCTTTCCACACCAGGGTCTCACCCTCCCAGGGCTGGGGCCACATCCAGCACCGTTCCCAGGGACTCGGGGACACAGGGGACCAAAAACGTTGCCTTGAGGGCTCCCAGAGGTCTCCCCCTCCCTCAGCCCCACCTGTGGGCTCTCACCTGACCGTTTCCGCTCAGTCGCCCCCTCCTCTACTGCCAAGGGGCAGGTGTCGCTCTGGGTGCTGTTCCGGGGGGAGTTTTCCTCGGATTTGCCGTAGGTGGGCGAGTCCAGCGGGGCCGGACGGGGTATATGCTTTTTCTTCTTCTTTGGCAGCTTCTGCTTGGCCATGGCCAGCGAATAGTACATCCCAAAGTTATTGACGATGACGGGCACGGGCATGGCGATGGTCAGCACCCCGGCCAGGGCACACAGGGCGCCCACCACCATCCCTGACCAGGTCTTGGGGTACATGTCACCATAGCCCAGGGTCGTCATCGTCACCACGGCCCACCAGAACCCGATGGGGATGTTCTTAAAGTGAGTGTGGTCGCTGCCGGTGGGGTCGGACGTCTTGGCTCCGATCCGCTCGGCGTAGTAGATCATGGTGGCGAAAATCAAGACCCCCAAGGCGAGGAAGATGATGAGGAGCAGGAATTCGTTGGTGCTGGCCCGCAGCGTGTGGCCCAGCACCCGGAGACCCACAAAGTGCCGCGTCAGCTTGAAGATGCGGAGGATCCGCACGAAGCGCACCACCCGCAGGAAGCCCAGCACGTCCCGGGCAGCTTTGGAGGACAGGCCACTGAGACCCACCTCCAGGTAGAAGGGCAAGATGGCCACGAAGTCAATGATGTTGAGCAGGTTTTTAATGAAGAGCAGCTTATCCGGGCAGCAGATGATGCGGACCAGGAACTCGAGGGTGAACCACAGCACGCAGACCCCTTCGATGTAGGTGAGGATGGGCTCCGTCTCCACCTTGTGCGTCAGCAGCACCGTCGTGGTGTTGCCGACCACCAGGGTCTCCGTCACGTTGACGTCGATGTTGAAGGCCTCGTGCGTCTCCAGGCAGAAGGTTGTGATGGAGACCAGGATGAAGAAGAGCGAGGCGAACGCGACCACCTGCGAATGTCAAGATTACGCAGGCCATGAGCTGGTGTGGGGCAACCTCTTCTGCTTGGAGGAGGTCAAAATACTCCAGATGCTGCCACCCCCTGCCCCGGGACCAGGGGTGGAGAATGGGAAGGGATCCCTGGACCTCTCCCAGGAGCTGACAGCAAACCTCAGTGCCTGGGGCCATCAGCCCAGAGCCTTTCTCCAGGTGTTACGATCTGGACTGGAGAAGGTGTGCGGGGCTCCAGCTGTGCCTGGAGATGTGCCGGGAATGGCAGTGGCGGGGATGGAGGGGAACTGGGACAGCCTGGGACTGGAGCAATCTTCCACTGGGAACAGACATGGAAAGAGGATTTCGACAGGACAAATTCAAAGAGCTTTCCCCCACATTCATCACAAACCCCTCCAGATGCCAGCGTCACGCTGTTCACAACCGCGAGCTTCGGGGTCTGGATGTGTCAGAGGTGTTCACCCCCTCCCTGAGGGTCTGTGGTGGGTGCAGAAGGTCCGGGACTGAGAGGGCAGCATGAGGATAGGAGCAGGAGGAGCTCAGCCTCCTGCTGGTGCCTGGACCTGGTGACACTCAGGTGTTCCCATTTCTCCGCTCTACGCCAGCAGTGAGACCCCTTTGTCCCCTCCACGTCACCTCCTCCTCCTCCCTTCTCCTCGCCTCAGATATTGCACTGGAAGTCACCGGCTGTGTCACAAAGGGCTACCTCGCTGTGCTCCCCTCAGTCCTGCTCGGCTCCCTCCCTCCCTCATGGTGAGCCCATCACCTGGAGCTTCTCTTTCCAAGAGCCGCCCCCCCACCAAAAAAAATCCTCCGAGCAGGAGATCTCCTGTTCTCCCTCCCTGCAGCACAACAGCACCGTGGTTTCGGCTCCCTGGGAGTGGATCCTGCCGCAGCCCCTTTGCTGCACCTGCACCGAGCAGGACGTGACCTTTGCTGTCCAACCCGGCCGCGCTCGGCACAGCCGCACCGCCAGCCTGCTCCAGGCGACAGCGGATCCTCGGCTGGAGTGAATCAGCAGCAGCGACAGCCTGAGTCACGCTGGAGAAACACCCGGACACCAGCGGGGCCGTGCCGGCAGCCCCGGGCGTGCCAGGAGCGTCCCCGAGGGGTGTCCCCAAGGGCAGACCCGTGTGGGGCTGCCACGGAGAGCGTCAGCGCTCCAAGGGCTTGGTGGGAAGTTTAAATCAGGTGTTAAATGATGGAGAAACCTCTGGAAGGTGATTCTCCTGCCCAGAGAGAGACATCTGCTTGGGGATGGGATGAGATGCTCCTCACCCCTCAGTCAGACCCCTCTGGAGCACGCACCGGGATGCGGCTCCGGAGACTGATCAGCTGCGTGCAATTTGGGAAGCAAATCCCACAAAAAGCAGGATCTTGCAGCAAGGCCAGCTTAGCCAGACAAGTGTCTCTACACAGCGGTGGCACAGCCAAAATAATCTGCTTTTCAGCTGAGGGCTGAGTCACGTTCCTGAGCTTCCCGGGGTGGGGAATCTTGGGAAAACCTGAAGAGTAAAAATTCAGACTTAAAGCAAAGCAGGAAGGAAAAAAATCCCCCAGGAATGGAGTGAGACCATGCAAGCATTCGGGTAATGAAGCAGCCCTGCTGTTGAGTGTGAGGTGAGACCTGATTTAGCCCAAGGAGCAAGATCAGCCTTTAAAAATAGAAGAGTCGGGTTCACAGCCGGTGCCAGCCCTCGTGTCCCCTCCAGAGTGCTGCTCCAGTTCTGTGTCTGACCCAAGACGTCTCACCTCAGCTTCAGTCTCTGCTCCAAACTCAAGTCCTTCTCCAAAAATGTCTTTAAAATAAAATAAAGTCCATGTATAAACCCAGTACTACCAGAACTCCTGCCAAGCAAGGCCTCCAGAACCTGTTGATGTTCTACCCAACCTTGACCTGCGCTCAACAGCTTGAGATGAGTGTTCCCAAAAATCCCACGACCCTACAGGGCATCACTAGCCTGAAAGTCCCCATGGAAGGGAGGTCAGGACTCTCCAAGCTGGGCTGCAAAGGGAAAAGATAATGAGGAGCTGCACGTAAGAAGAGTCTGGAAGGAGAGGTAAAATCCCAGCCGGGGCAGTTTCCCATGGGGAGGAAAAGTGTGGAACTCCAGCTGGGACCAAATATTCCCTGAGCGGACCAGACTGAGGAATTGGGGATCCCATGGGCATCGATGGCACACGGAAAAGAGGCTGAAACACAGGAGAGGTTCCTAACCACAGTTACCAGCCCAGGAGGGGAAGAGCTGGAGGGAGGGAAAGACAGAAATAACCAGGAGCCAACTGAGTCAGGGCCCGAGGGGCTGCTCATGGAGAGGAGGAGCGAGGCCCGGAGAAATTCAGCTCTCGAGATTCTCAGTCACAGGTGCCCCACAGAGAGGGAGAGGGTTTGCACGGACAGCCTGGGACTGCTGCTTCCCAGGGTTTGGCCGCGTGCCCTCGCGCTGCTCCAGCGCAATCCCTGCAGCCAGCAGCACCCCCGGGGCTCTGGCAAGAAAGGGGGACACCCCAAAACGGGGCAGCATTAAAGAAATCCCAACCACGGCAAGCCTCACCCACCCCAAAAGCTGAGACAGCCCCAGGAATATTGCACCCAGAGAAGTGCTCATGAACCCCACAGCATCCCAGTGCTGGGTGGTGACTCCAGCCAGGATCTGGGTGCACCCACTCGGGCTGGTTGCGTTGTTCTGTGCCTCAGTTTCCCCTTCTGCCAGAGCGGTTCTCCTAAGCTACAGCAAAACCACACCGGTGTTATTTCCTGTTACCCTGGAAGTTGATCGTTCCCATGGCACTGCTGAGCTGAACATTTATGCAGAGCAGTGAGCAGGAAGCAGGGAGCTCCCAGCACAAACTGGTCCCACTCCAGCCCCAGTCGGGCCTCAGTCACAACCACCTCTGCTCCCTCCACTTCATTCCTCCTGCTAAAGCTTTCCAGGAGCAGCTCAGCACACGGGAAAAGCAGAACCAAATAACACCGGGAGGGAGAAAAAACGAGTTGAATGATTGTGCTTGGGTTTATTTTTAATTTTGTTTAATTTTTTATTTGGAGCTTTGCACCAGTCAGAGCATCTCTCTGAGGTGAAGAGCCCTCGGAGATGGGCAAAGGAGGGGGCACCCTTTCAAAATGGGTTCAGCTCTCGCTGCCCGAGCATTCTCTGCGTGTGTGTGTGAGCTGCTCTAACATTTGCTGCAAAAACACCTCCTTGCCGAACTGACCCCTGGCCCGCGCGCTGCTCGTGGGTGTGAAATGCCTGCAGAATTTCCTACCATCCATGGGGTTTTTTTACACCCCTAAATGCATCCAGAATTCATCTCGATCCCAACTGCCTGCGTGCGTGCGTGCGGCAGATTTACAAGCTGGGCGTGCCAGGGGCTGGGTGGGTACGGGTGGGTGCCGGGGGTCACTGGGCAGCGCTCTGGGGACGATCCGCGAGGAGCTGGCACGGGAGACACATGCGCAGAGTAGCGCCCGAGGGGAGCCCCGAGATGAGCCTGGTTTTGGGGGACACGTCCCAGGCACGTCGGTGCCTGTGGGTAGGGACGGCTGCACGCCCAGGGAGGGTGGCGGGGTCTCGGTGTGGGCCGTGCTCACGTGTGGGCACACACAGGGCCGGGGCCGCGTGGCTGAGGGGGCTGCGGGCGCGTGGCTCGGGTGTGCGGGGCGGTAGCGGTGCCCAAACCTGTGCCTGCCTGTGCTGGGGTGCTCCGTGTGCTGCGGGGGCAGCCCTGGCGGGGACAGCAGGCACGGGGTGTCCCTCGGGGCTGCGGCTCCTGCAGATGAGGAGCGTGAGCCGCTCGGGGACAACCACGAGGATCCCGTTTGCCTCAGGAGGCGGCCCCAGCCCTGACCTGGGCTGTTCAATGTGGGTTTTGGCAGCGCGCAGGCCAGCAAGAGGAACCCAAACATCCTGTCCTAGAGCATCCTGAAACTCTGCCAGGAGGCAGCCCTGCCAAGGACAATCCCTCATCTCCGTGTGCCCAGGAGGTGCCCAGGGAGCACTCGAGGGTGCGAAGGGGGCAGGGACTGGGCTCGCCCCTGGTTTCAGCGCAGCTCTCTCAGATGTGAGGCGTTGGGAGGGGATTGGGAGGCCATGGAAGAGGTGTCCTGGAGGATGGGAGATGCCTCTCGTGTCCCACAGCAGGACAGGGACGGTTATGGGGGGCTCATGGAACCCACGCGGACAGTCAGTCTGGCCCACAGGGATGGGGAGGTGAAGGCACAACCCCACAACCCTAGCACGGCCCCATCCCACCGCCCCGCCGGCACGTTTCGGGAGCTTACCCTTGCCGCCTTGGATGAGTAGGGATCCTCAAAGAGCGCCCACATCTTGGGCTGCCAGTTCCGGCAGCAGCCACCCCCTCCAGCGGCCCCCGCCGCCCCTGGGGGCCTGTCATCCATGCCCAGGCGCTGGAGGGCCACCTCCCTACCCCCTTCCTCTTCAGGCTCCTCTCCGCCAGCCCCTCCGCCGGGCTCGGGACTCTCAAAGATGTCCAGGGCCTCCTCGGCGTCGCGGTGCTGCCGGTAGGTCATCCAGCAGCAGGGCTCCACGTCCGTCTCGTCGATGCCCCAGTAGGTCAGCTCCTCCTCGAAGAGGGGCCCGCAGATGTCCGCGGGGCAGTGCAGCTTCCCGGTGCGGTAGTAGTTGAGCACGTAGGAGAAGATCCCGGGGTGGCGGTCGAAGAAGAACTCGTTGCTTTTGCCATCAAAGTCAAAGTTGCTCTGGGCGTCGGGGTCGGCCAGCCAGGCCAGGCGGGTGCCTGGCAAAGTCCGCAGGGTGCTTTTGTAGGTCTCATGCCGGGTGCCGCCTACATTGATGGTGATCTTGTCCGACTCTTCCCCTTTGCCCATCTCTTCCTTCAGGCATGTTTTGGAGGGTGGTTTGTTCCCAGACTTGCGTCCACGGTAGGAGGAGACACACACCGAGCTGATCATAGATTTCGGTGGATGGGAGATGCCCACAGCGTGCACCCTTCCTCCGGGCGAGGAGCCGGGCTTCGGCGGAGGCGGGAGAGGGGGACAGAGACGGGACTGGGGAGGGGAAAAGGGGGGGCTCAGGCTCGGCTCCGGCCTCGGGGGGAGCAGGCTGGAGGCGCGCCGGACACCGCTGGCTGCCGGGGGACAGCAGGGGAGGCTGCAACCTCCACCCCCTCCAAAGCCACCCCCCCCAAATAAAAC
>VYZT01009861.1:76348-88025 GCA_013400735.1 Pomatostomus ruficeps
CTGTTTACTCTGCGCTGCCACTGCTGCTGCTGCTGCTGCACCGGGGGTGGGGGCCTGGGGGTATTTTGGGGTCATAGACGGGATCCAGGCCTGTTTTGGGGTGGGGGTCTCATCCAGGAGGGTCAACACTTGGATAAGGGAGTCCCTGGTGCAGGGTGAGTGGCACAGAGTGGGGGACGCTGCCTCAGCACCCCTCTCTGCACCTCCCTGGGCCGTGTGGAGCATCCTCACCCTGCCAGAGCCCCTTCGCACCCCTGCCCAGGTCTGTCCTCTCTGTGAGGTGTCCCTGAAATCGGGGGGGTATCTGGGGGTGGATGGGGAAAACGCTCCACCCCAAAAAATCCCACAAGGCGCGAGAGCCACGCTCCAATCTTACCCCCAAGAAAGCCCTGCTCCAACTGTGCCTGCAACTCCACAGCTTCCAGGGCCGGATCCTGAGCGGGTGGAGGCTGGCGGAGCTCCACACCCCAGCCACCCCGAGCTGCACCAGCGGGAGAGCCTGGAGCCCGAGGGAAAACCGTGCTGGAAAAATCGAGCCTTGCATCACCGGCCAGGCATCGCAGCTCAGCTCCTCATCGCCGTAATGCGAGTTTGGCCGGGAGGAAGGGATGCTGCGACCTGATGCTAATATTTTATCTGTCGACTTTCATCCCGCCAGGAAGAGCTCCGTGCACCCAAGCGCGGCCGCTCCTGGGGTGGGAGGAGGTGGCCAAGCAGACAAATGAGTTGTTTCTGGGGAAGGAAGAGATCTTTTAGCCAGCAACACCCGCCCAAAGCTGTCTGCTCTCTAAATATGCTTTCGGATTTTTAATGTCCATGGGAAAAAAAAAAAAAAGGAAAAGAGAGAGAGAGAGAAAGAGAGAAAATGGAAAGAGCTGGATGAAGAAGGGCCTTCGTGGAGCAAGAAGGAGTCCCTTGTGCAGGGACGTCCTGCAGGGCTCAAGGCATCTCAGATAACATCCAGAAAGCAAGAATGAAGAGTAGGACCTCAAAGATCCCAGGGAGGATCAGCTCTGGGAAGCCACAGCCCTTGGGTGGGTCTGAGGACATGGTCAGGGGTCTCTGGGTCCCCCCCCCAGCCATGGCCTCTTCCCCTGACCCAGCACAGCACCCTGAGCCTGGCCCAGGGTCCTGAACGTCAGGCACATCCCCAGGGGTGGGGAGAGACCAGCACAGGAGAGCTCAGAGGGCTGTGCGGCCTCACAGAGAGGCTGGGGACACACTGGGGACACTCCGGGACCCCCCGAGGTCTCTGTACATGGCAGGACAGAGGAGGAGCCTGGACTGCATCCGTTTAGGGAGAGACAATCCTGTTTTGGTGCAGAAATGGCCAAACCAACCTCTCCAGGTCCTTCCAGCCCAGAACCTTGTTAATATTGATATGTTGTCCTCAGGAACCCCCAAATGCTCCAAACAAGGGCTCTGCCCTGGTGGTTTTGAAGGGACAGATCCATCTCTGCTCCGTGTGTGGTGGCACCCAGAGCAGTCCCCTCGATCCCCAAGAAACCTTTCCAGACACCCTGTTGGACGTGGCTCTTCCCAAAAAAGCTGTCACAGCCATGGACAAGGTCTGTCTCTGCTCTCTGCCCCCGCCTGGTGAGTTTTTTAGCCACAATTGCTCATTTTAGCAGTGCCGGTGGCGCTGACAGGGTTTGCAGCCCCAGCCCTCCACGGCCTCAGGAAGGGGACCTCGCACATCCATCCCCCATTCCCAGGCAGGGAATGCTCCCCACATTCCCGGCGCGGCGGCGCGTCCCGTGCTCTGTCGCACAGTGCCACCTCGTGTCCTGCGCCCGGGCACGGAAAGCGCGGCCGGCGGAGCGCGGCGGGGTCTGGGCAGGATCTGGCTCCATCCACAGCATCGCCGGTGCGATTTCGCTCCATGGAAGCGATTTGGGAACGGGAGGGGCTGGGCTGGAGAGGGGACAGCGGTGGGGATTGTCTGGAACGAGCGGGAGCGGTTGCTGAGCCGGTGCTGTGCCTCGGTTTCCGTCTCTCCGAGCATCAGGATGTCCTTTCCTTGCCGAGGTGCTGAGGGAATCACGGCAGAGGCTGCTGGAGCAGCTCCACCTCGTGTCCGTTCCCACCTCGTGTCCGTAGGCTGGTCCAGAGCTGTTTTGGGATGGGACACCCAAAACCCACCCCCACATCCGACAGCAGCATCCTTCACCTCCCACCAGGCTCTGAAACCTCTCCCCCACTGTCACAGGAAATTCAGTATTTATGGAGGTTTTTAAATAGAAAGTATTTGGCTTAACTTCCACATTTGGACCCATTTCCGTGTCTTTTTTCCTCACCCCCCCGGGCCAGAATCGCCCTTTCCGGTTTGTTTCTCTCACCTGTTTACAGGAAGCCCCCAGCACAGGGATTTTCTGTCCCCTCCAGACCCTCTCCTCTCTCAGCCCCTGGGAGCTCAGGAAGGGCTGAGTTTGGCCGGTTCAGCTCGGCAGTGACTCCACACGAGGCTCCAGTCGGGCACTTGGCATCACCCCAAGCTGGGCTCTCCATCCCTGCTCCCACAGAGCTGGGCTGTGCCGGGCTCAGAGCTGTCCTGGCCATCCCTCCTGGGGGTGTTTTCCCCCAGAGCTGGGTCCTGGATGTCCTCTGGCTCACAGGTAACCCCGTGTCCCCTCCTGTCCCCTCCCCGGGCAGTGCTGCTCCTTCCGCCATGCCAGACCCTCGCCCCAGTCCCAGCATCTCCAGATGGTGCCCAAAGGACCTTCCCTGAGTCCCCCTATATACCACCGCGTGGGGACGAGTTCGCTTCGTGGCCATGGCAGTGTCCCCACGACATCCCCGGTGCTGGGATCTCCTCTGGATCCATCCTGGTTCCTTCCCCCTTCCTCCTGCTCCCTGAAGCAGCCCTGGGGAAGCCAAACAAGGGGGAAGGGGAAGAGGAGAGGAGAGGAAGAGGAGAGGAGAGAAGAGGAGAGGAAGAGGAGAGGGAGAGGGAGAGGGAGAGGGAGAGGGAGAGGGAAGCAAATGCCAAGCCACATTCCNGGAGAGGGAGAGGGAGAGGGAGAGGGAGAAGAGAGGGAGAAGAGAGGGAGAAGAGAGGGAGAAGAGAGGGAGAAGAGAGGAAGCCCCACTCCCCAGCTAACCTGAGCTAATTCCCAGCAGCTGAAGTCATCTGGGATTGCTGGAAACCCTCGGTCCTTCTCCAGGAAGGGTGTCCCAGCTCCCAGGACTCCCAGCACCCAGGCTAAGCCACCAGCACTGTGAGCAGGGACTCGTGCAGAGCAGCAGATGCTGCATATACCGGTCCCCATGCCCTGGGAAGCCGGTGTGTGCTGGTTAAACTGGGCCAGGATGGAAAACAACCCCCACGACGCTCCTGAAGCACCCACAGACAGCCTCCTCCGAACAAGGCCCTTGCAGGGGCTGGTGCTGGCTGGAGGAAGGGCTGAGGGGACAATAGCGGGGACAGGACAGGGAAGGACAGACCTCGACACCCGTGGGCCCTTCGCTTTACATCTCTGCCACCCTAAACCTCGGAGAGGCCCCAAAGCCCAGCCAAGAAAAGAAACAGAAGCACAGAAGAGGCTCGGCGAGGAGAGGTTTGGTAAGAAGAGACTTTTAATCAGACTCCGATACAGCTCCTACAGGGTTTCTCCCGGGGGCCGAGGAGCCCGGGCGGCGCAGCCCGGCCCCGCCCGGCGCTGTGGGAACTACTGCGGCTACGGGGGCACACGGGACTGTCACTACGAGCTCTGTGCTTTTACCTGTACAGGAGGGGTGCGCCGGTGTTGTGCTTGTCCCAGGGGAAGCGGCCGCATCCTGCGCGTTCCCGTGGCCGTGCCGTGTCCCTCCCGGCCACCACGGCCACCCCGCCCCGCTGCGGCCAGCGAGACCCACGCGCGGGAAGGGCGGGGGCCAGCAGAGGGCGGTGGGAATTGCTCCTGGGAGGTGCTGGGGTTTAACGTGACCTGTCTGGGTGGGAGCGAGGTGGGGAAGGGGTTGTTTTGGAGGGGTTGAGGGGACGGAGCTGTGGGACACTTGGGGACCCGGCTCCAGCGGTCCCCTCTGCCTTGCACCGGGGTCAAGATGCAGCCCCTGCAGCAGAGGCCGATGCTGGGGAACGGAGCATCCCAGCTCCAGCTCCAGCAGCACAGGGTGTGCCCCTCCAGCACCCTCCTGTCTGCCCTCCCCAGACCCACTGAATCCCTCCCCGCAGAGAGGGGACAGGGTCTGGACCCCTCCTGACCTACCCAGCACCTCCTCGTCCCCCAGCCAGGGACACCACCCTGCTCTGAGCAGCAGGGTCTGGGCTGGGAACCACCAAGGAGCTGATGTGGGGGGACAGAGGTATCGGCAGCGGTTCCCCCCTCTTTGTCCCACTGCCTGAAGGAAAACTGAAAAGTGCCTGTGCTCACATCTAGCAGCTATTCCCTGTGCCTCTGTGCAGAAAAAGAGGGAAAGAAGTGATTCCTTGGGCTAAAAGCCACCAGGGGCTGGCCCGATCCATGGCCTGGCACCCCGAGAAGGTGTGCGGAGGGAGAACCTGCCCCGGCGAGCGGGAGAAACCCCCACGCGGGCTCCGAAAGTGAGCGAGTACAGCCAGAAGTGAATCCTAAAGCCACCCACGCACACGGACACGCGCACACCCCACACACGGCAGCTACGGACGAACACGCGCACGCTCCCACGGCGACAACACGGATCTCCTAAAACCTAACACACACACACTCCCCCCCACACCCCGTGTCTAACACCGAGCAATGCCACGACAAAATACAGAATTTCCACGAATAAAAGTAAAGGTGGCGTCCCTCTTCCTCCTCCTCTTCCTCTCTGCTGGACCCCCAGGGCAGCTGGACACCCTGGGGCTGGGGGGAGAAGGGGACGCGCACCCACCACGCACAAGAAATAAAAAGGTAAAAATCTGCCCTGCTCTAGGATGAGAATTGATCTGTACAGCACTGGGAATGAAAATAGGTCATGGGCCACTTTGGAATACGGTTTGTCATTTAACAGCATTTACAGTGACATTTACAGAATAAATATACAATAGAAATAGAGAATCTCTAGGTTATTATTCCATCTCCTCTCTCTGTATATATTTTATATATATATATATATATAATATAGCTTCTTTGTTACCTTCTCATTGGCCTTGCCTCTTATTGGTGCTGCAAGGAGAGAGGAAAGCGAGCGCCTCCCTGGCTGGTTTGGGAACGGGGGTGGGAGAGGCTGAGGGGCCGGATCCTTCCCCCGGGGTTCAGGGAGCATCAAGCCATGGGGGCACACGGGACTGAGCCTCCTGGCCACGGGGGCACACGGGACTGAGCCTCCTGGCCATGGGGGCACACGGGACTGAGCGTCCTGACCACGGGGGCACACGGGACTGAGCCTCCTGGCCACGGGGGTGTCCTGCTCCGTTAACTCCATGGGAGCTACGGTGGGAATCCAGCCCCGGGCTGCGGGTGTCAGGGAGGTGATGCTGGGCAATGATTGACTCATCCTCTGCTTTGCTGGTCAGGGATTTCATTCTCCAACCCAGTGAGAAATCCTAATGATGGGGAAATGCCGCCGGATTTGGGCTTCTCCCTTCCAGAGGTGATGCCATGGGGACATTTGTGTGTCCCTCTTGCATGGGCAGAGGAAGGAGAAAGATGTTGGAGGGGATGAGGAAGGGGGAATTGCTGGAGAAGCTTGGCTGATCCTGACTCACAGACCGGGTGCCCCTTGGAACCATCACTGAGCTGCTTTGGTTCAGCCCATTCCTCCATTTTTCCCCTCAAAAAATGGTTAATGAAGGACTTGAGCTAATTGTCCAGGAAGAGCCTCCAAATTGCCAGCCAAGCCCATGGAGAAGACTGTGAATAAAGGATCACACCCGCAAGAGATGGCACTGTGGGAACCTCCAGGGATGCTGAGGAGTCAGGGGTGTGGGAATGGACCTGCTGCTTCCTGCCCTCACCTCCAGCTGAAAGGAGAATCGAGATGGAAGAAAAGCAATTGACAGAAAAGTGGAGAAGGGCTCGTGGACCAGCACCCACAAACGCGGCCTTCAGAGGGGCCTGAAGGACCTTCATGTACAGCCTCGGCCCAGCAGGACCCAGCATGAGGTGACAGAGGGGTGGGAGCGTGCAAGGAGGCTGCTGCTTCCGTGTCCCCAAGGGGAACAGGGGGACAGTGCCAGGTGACACCGGTACCCTTGGCAGAAGTGCTTGGTACATGTGGGATTCAGGGAAATGACCCCCGGTCCCTGTGGAGAGACTCAGAGCTGGAAGCTCCCACCCTTTCCTGAACAGTCTGGCGAGAAACCACATAAGGTCACATCAACCTGATCCCCCAAAAACATGGGTGGGCACAAGAGAGTCCCCGAGACTCCCACAAGGGCTCCCCAGCCTGGATCAGGAGCTGGTGGGCACCTGGCTCTGGCTCCCAGGAGCTGCTGCTCCTCGAGTGCCTGAGGCCCCAAGAGCTGCTCACCCCACCCAAGAGCTGGTGAGCTCCTGGGGGTGTGACAGAGGCAAAGCCAAACCCCTGGCCCTGAGGAGGCACATCCAGAGAGAATCACTGCCCAGCTCACCTCGGCAGTGGGGCAGGGGAGGGGAGCCAGGGGGTGATTTCCTGAGAGCTAAACCAGGAGTGTGGTAGGACTGGATGTCCCACAGCTCCTCTGCTTGTCCCTCTGGGATACCTGAAGAGAGGAGTGAGAGGAGACCATCACCATGCCAGGGATTTTGGTTTGGCAGAACTTCCCATATATCAGCAGAAATTCCAGGAGAGCTCCTGATCCAGCCCCATCCAGACCACACTCAGGCTCACACATCCACACCTCGGCCACTTCAGGGTCCTCCTGCCCCTCAGCACCACCACCACCACCCCACGGGGCAGCCCAGCCGCTCCATCCACGGCTGGGACATCTCTGTGCCTCCAAACAGCTCCCAGCCACCATCCCTGTGCTGGTGGCAACAAAGATTCCAGGGATGCGCTGTGCCCTGTCTCACAGCCCCAGCACCTCAGCTGGCCCCGCGCTGCTCCCTGCCAACCCTGGGCAGAATTTGGGGGTTATTTGGGTGTGTCCACAGCTATAAAAACCTACAGGAGATACAACAACAACAACGATGGTGACAACAACAGCACCTTCTTGTGCTATAACATCGATGGTTAATTGTGCTCGTTGGAATAAGGCCATGACTCCTCCCGGCTAAAGGACAACGGACGGGGAGGGAAGAGCTCTGGGTGACAGGAGGAATGGCTTCCCGCCTGCCGCCAGGTCCTTGTTCCAACCATCAGCTGCTTAGGAAAGAGAGATTCTTTGCTTCAGATTTGAGCTGCACGAGAGCAGCTCTAGGAAAGGTATTGCAGCGTCTCTTACTCCTCCTCCCTTCCCCGGAGATGAGCCCAGGGGTCCTGCCTTTCCACCGAGGGTTGTCAGAGGAGTCCTGCCCCTCCTGCAATCCCTTCTTCCCGACGTCACCTTAGAAATGGCTGCTTTGCTTACGATTTTAAGAGGGGTTTCTTCTTCGTCTTCCTTAGTAATTAATTTTCCTGTTGCCTGGACAGCCAGGATCCACTCCCCAGTGCCCTCCTCTCCCGGTGGGGGTGGTCGGCAGGCAACCATCACAGTTCGGACTCAGGGGTGCTGGCCAGGAGGTAGCCACTCCCGTATCGTCCGTTGGGAGCACTGCTCATTTCCATGGGGGAGTTGCTGCCGGGGCCCAGGTAGGAGCGGTGCGTGGGCATGGGGGACGGGGTCTCGCTGGGCACTTTGCTCAGGATGAAGCGCGTCTCGTCGTTGTCTTCCAAATTGGAGATGTCCTTCATCATCCGGCCCTTCTTGTAGGTGACGGAGAGGGCATTGGAGCCGTCAGACACGAGGTGGAACTGCCGGAGGATGAAGACCAGAGGCAGAGGGAGGGATGCCAGGATGATCAGGGAGATGAGGATGGCCATGGCCCAGGTTGGGTAGAACAGGAACTTCTCGGCAGCCTGGAAGAGACAGACATTAACATCACGGGGCTGCTGCAGCAGGGGTGATGCCCACCAGGTACAACATCCTTGAACTGTCAGACAGCTCCTGCTGCCTCCTGCTGCCTCCATATTCCGTGACACCGCATGGAGGTGGGCTCAGGTCGAGGGAAAGGATCCTGAGCACAGCGTGGAGCTGCGGGAGCTCAAAATCAACCCAAACTTCAGCCCATGGGTAGAGCTGGCTGGGGACATCTGGACAGTGTGAGCAAACCTGACCACTCCCAGGGGACGAGCAGGGCGGGAATGTCACCAGCAGGAGAGGAAGGAGAAACGAGCAGAGCTGGGATGGACAGAGCAGTCTGAGGCTCTGAGCTGCCCCTGCTCGGCCGGGACGTGGGTGCAGAAGGGGAGGGAGCCGGGCTCACCTCCTCTTTGATCCAGGCGCTGTACCCCGGAGGGCTGACTCCCAGCTGGATGATGCTGGCGGTCATGAGCACGGCCATGCAGATGGGAGACACATACTTCCAGGTGTAGTAGTAGAACTGGTAGGGCCGGAAACCCAACATCTCCGTCAGCTCCTGCATGAACCTGCCGAGGAAAGATGCGGAATCGTGATATCCCCACCTCCGAGCGAGAAACAACCTCCCACTGATGCTCAAGACGGAGCCTGAAGGAGAACCCAGCTGAGCATCTCAGCCTCCCTCAAGCCTGAAGAACTTATGGAAAACTCCTCAAGAAAAGATCATTTGAGCATTACCCAGGGCCGCCTTCGCTCTGGACAACTTCTGAACGAGAAGAACTGGGGGGAACAACATTCCCATCCAGAAGGACCTGGAAACCTCAGGAAAAAGGGTCATCACATGTGACTGATGTGATAGATACCCATGAGAACAGGAGACACCCACGAGAAGGACCCGCTCCTGGGGCTGGGTTACACCAAGCCAGGGCAGGAGGATCAGAGTGAACCAAATTCCGGCCTCTATAACTGCCCTTGGAGCATTTTCTCCTGGAGAAAAAGCCATATGGAAAAGAGCTGGGAGGAGGGGTTTTATTCAGGAGTTACAGCACAGTTATTCCTTGTGCTGTAGGAATTCCTTACTTCTTGGTGCCGTAAATCCAGGCCACAGCGATGTTCTCCAGGATGACCACGACGGTGAGCGGCAGCGTGGCTGAGTAATCGTCAAACATGGTGACAAAGTAGTTTCCAGAACGCTGCACGAAGATCAGCCCCACCACAAAGGCGAAGATGCAGCAACCGACTGTGGGAAGCAAATGGGCCTGGTCAGCAAAGCTCTGGAGGGACACCAAGACCTCCACAAGGTCCATTCCATACATTGGCATGGTCAGCAGAGCCCTTGAGGGACACCAAGACTTCCAGAACTTCCATTCCCTGCATGAGCATGGTCAGCAGAGCCCCTGAGGGACACCAAAACCTCCAGAACATCCATCCCAGCATTAGCAGGGCCCAGTTCACTCCCACCATGTCCACCCTCTTCTGGAGTGACTCCTCAAGGCCATGGGGACCCCCCACCCCTGCCCACGGAGGTTGCAGGAGAAGAGGCCTCACCTGTGAACACTTCCTTCCGCACCTTGAAGGTGTCGATGATGGGTGTGGTGATGCCGGACATGGTCCCGATCATGCTGCCCAAGCCCAGGTTGATCAGCATCAAGAAGAACATGACGGACCAGAAGGGTGAGGCTGGGAAGTGCGTCATGGCTTCCGTGAAGGCAATGAAGGCCAGGCCGGTCCCTTGCACTGACTGTTGGGGTGGGGAGAGGACCAAAAGATGAGAAGGAACTTGTGAGGAACACAAACTTCAACGCCTGATGTCTCAGGTCTCCCTCCCTCTCTTAAGGGACAGAAAATCCCAGTCAGGTACTGGTGATGAACTGGTGATGACCCTGCTGGACTTGTACAGGACAGAGCTTCTCCCACCCTAGAAGGACCCCTGTGTGCTGGGTAAAACCACAGGGACTTGGATTCCCCATCCCTGCAGGGTCTCCAAGAGTTGTATTTCCAGCTCCGTGTGCCCAGGATTGACACAGGGAGAGGCCATGGGGCAGGTGACCGGCTGGTCCCACCAGGAGTGCCACCGGGTACCTTGTTGAGCTCGTCCTCCAGCAGGCAGGCGTCCAGGCCCAGCTCCTTGAAGTGCGCCTCCTTCACGGTCATGATCACCCTGTACATCTCGTTGTAGTCCTTGGCGGTGAGGTGGGAGAAGTTCACGTGGGGCGGGATGAGGTCATGGCTCAGCACATTGGTGTTCAGGTAGCCCAGGATCTTCTCAGCGTTCCTAGAGGGGAACAGAACTTCTCAGGCGATGCGAGGCACCTGAGACACGCTGGATTCACTCTCAATCTGCACTGAGAGCCTGTTTGGGGCTGGATTTTAGGTTGGAGGAGCTGAATGTCCAACTCCCTCAGCTACAGTGGGACATCCCTGGAAATCCAGGTCTGGACTATCAGGTACTTGGGTCCACCAAAACCCAGGATCACCCAGCTCCAGAGCCCTCCTCTGCCTCCAGACCCACCACAACCGGCAGAGGCAAAGACCCACCCACCCCAAGCAGAGAACAAGCAAATCTTACTCCACCACGCATTTCTCGTTCATGATGTTGGCCTTGAAGCCCAGCACAGCAAACACAACCAGGGTGGCCAGCACGGACGTGA
This sequence comes from Pomatostomus ruficeps, assembly GCA_013400735.1. Taxonomy (NCBI): domain Eukaryota; kingdom Metazoa; phylum Chordata; class Aves; order Passeriformes; family Timaliidae; genus Pomatostomus; species Pomatostomus ruficeps. Next base: position 86,942 of record VYZT01009861.1, read on the forward strand.
AGAAGTTGATGAAGGAGACGAGGGTGGCATCGAAGTGGCAGTTGTTGTCCTGCTTGTTGTAGCTGGAGAAGGCAATGACCCCCCCGAAACCCAGGCCCAGGGCGAAGAAAACCTGAGTGGCTGCCTCGCGCCACACCTGGGGGTCCAGCATCTTGTCCAGCTTGGAAGGAAGACAGGAGACGACGTTAGGTGGCTGTTCTGGGGTGATTTTATGCTCTGTATTTCCCCATCGCCTGCTCATGCCCAGGAATGGCTCCTGTAACCTTGAGCTGGCACAGAGAAGTAGCCGGAGAAAGTCTGGCATGGTTTGTTTTTATTTCTTTGAGATAAAGTGCAAAGTTTGTGGGTTGTTTTTCTTTTCCTTTTTTTCCCCCCAGTGGTCTGTCCAGCTGTGAGTTAGGGTTTTTTTCCCCTTCTTGCTGGGATTGCAGTTTTTTGGGGGTTTTTTTCCCTCTTTTTGGACTGTTTGGCTTGGTTTTTTCCCATCCAGAAAATCAGCCCATCTCCAGGGGAGACAGTCGGCGGGACCCTCACCAGAGCTGTCAGACCCCCAGCCCAGCCGGGCCAAACCTTCGGGAGGAGCTAAACCAGAGAAGGAAGAGACACTAAAATCCCCCATCTTTCCTCCACAGCACAGAAGGTTTAGTATCTAATATTATTCATTATTTTTTCCCTTGTGCCTGTGTGCACCTTGCTTGTTAAATAAACAGTTTATTTTTGCTTTCCTCCAAGAAGATTTTCTTTTCAAAACTTGGCTGGGGGGAGAGGCTGAAATTCTGCCTTTTAGAGGAGACACCCTTGGAGAGCCTCCTCCCAAATTTGTCTCAAACCAGGACCGTGGTCTGGTGACCCCACAACCCATCCCAGAGCTACATTAAAAGGCTGCTGTGCCTCTGGGCTGAGCTGGTTTTGGAACAGCTCTGGGATGCTTGGATGGGGTGGTGGAAAGGAAAGGATCCCTAAGGCCCCTCCCAACCCAAAGCATTCCATGATTCCTCAATAACCATTCTGCGATTCCACAATAACCATTCCATGATTCCACAATAACTGTTCCGCGATTCCACAATAACCATTCTGCGATTCC
>VYZT01009861.1:88327-110057 GCA_013400735.1 Pomatostomus ruficeps
TTCCGCGATTCCACAATAACTGTTCCGTGATTCCACAATAACCGTTCTGCGATTCCTCAATAACCATTCCACAATTCCACAGTAACCATTCCGTGATTCCACAATCACCGTTCCGCGATTCCACAATAACCGTTCCGCGATTCCACAATAACCATTCCATGATTTCACAATAACTGTTCCGTGATCCCACAATAACCATTCCGCAATTCCACAATAACCATTCCGTGATTCCACAATAACCGTTCCACGATTCCACAATAACCGTTCCGCGATTCCACAATAACCGTTCCGCGATTCCACAATAACCGTTCCGCGATTCCACAATAACCGTTCCGCGATTCCACAATAACCGTTCCGCGATTCCACAATAACCGTTCCGCGATTCCACAATAACCGTTCCGCGATTCCACAATAACCGTTCCGCGATTCCACAATAACCGTTCCGCGATTCCACAATAACCGTTCCGCGATTCCACAATAACCGTTCCGCGATTCCACAATAACCGTTCCGCGATTCCACAATAACCGTTCCGCGATTCCACAATAACCGTTCCGCGATTCCACAATAACCATTCCGTGACTCCACAATCTGCCACAATCAGGTCTGCCTTTACCCAGCGCTCACAGGAGCTTCTCCTCATTCCCACAGAAGGGAAACTGAGGCACGGAGAGGTCAGGACAAGGTTTGACCTGACCACGTCTCTGCCTGCCCCATCTGCCCCCAAGCCCAAACTGGGGGTTCCATCTCTTCCTGTACAGCTCCTCAGTCCGCCCAGCGCAGGGAACCACGCAGTGCCCAGCGATGGATCTCCATCCTCCCCTGGAATGTTGTGCTTCCAGAGCATTGGAATCTGGAATCACCTGGAGCACTGAAATCCAACATCCCGGCTGCAGGGGCTGTTTTAACTCCTGATCCCCCCCAGCCACACTCCCCCTCTCCCAGGAGCTGCAGTCTGCAGGCCTCCCGACATCATTCATCAAGAGACCATAATTAATGTCTTCTAACAGCCTCGCCGGCTGAGCTGATTCATCTACATCTCTGCTTAATTAATTAATTAGCCGGTTAATTAATAAGTGCATACCACCAGCAGAGGTTTTGCTTTCAGCCACCATCTTCCCATTAAACCTTTGTATTTGTATATTCCCTTGGGCACCTCTGTGCCCCCCACCCTGGTGCCTGGGCAGCTGAGGATGGTGAGTTTGTGAGGCTCTTGGCTGTCCTGGCCACACCCTGAATTTTGGGAGCCACTCCACATCCTGATGATCTATCAGGATCCCCAAGTCTGGGGCTGGCACTCTTATTTTTGGGGTGGGGAGGAAAATAAGGGGAATAATAAGAGAATAAGGGAAAACGGAGCATGACCAGCCAGGTGGGGAAGCAGCCTGGAGTCTGTGGGTTTGGAGCTCTCACCTTGGGTGTGAACATGTGCATGATCCCATCCACGGCCCCGCGCAGCAGGAGTCCCCGCACCAGGAAGCAAACGAGCACCACGTATGGGAAGAGGGAGCTGAAGTACATCACCTGGAGCGAGAGGGATGGACATGGGCACAGCCTCAGTTCCTGCCCCCTGGGCCCAGCCGCCCTCCCATGCAGCCCACGGGCAGCTCACGGCAGGGAGAAGGGAGCTCTGCCCTCCCCAGGGTGGGGTTGGCTCCCCAGGAATGAGCTGTGGGACCCCTGGGAGCAGGAGGTTACAGGTGGCTGGATGGTGGCCAGGCAGAGAGGGCCTGGGGGCACTGAATGACCGCAGGCTGGACGTGACCAGCAGAGTGCCCACGTGGCCAAGAAGACCAATGGCCCCTGGCCTGGATCAGGAATGGTGTGGCCAGCAGGAGCAGGGCAGGGATTCTTCCCTTGTACTGGGCACTGGTGAGGCCGCACCTCGAGTGCTGTGTCCAGTTCTGGGCCCCCAATTTAGAAAGGACATCGAGGGGCTGGAGCGTGTCCAGAGAAGGGCAACAAGGCTGGGGAGGGTCTGGAACACAAGTGCTGTGAGGAGTGGCTGAGGGAGCTGGGAAAGGGGCTCAGCCTGGAGAAGAGGAGGCTCAGGGGGACCTCATCACTCCCCACAGCTCCCTGACAGGAGGAGACAGCCAGGTGAGGGTTGGGCTCTGCTCCCAATGACAGCACAAGAGAACACAGCCTCAAGCTGCCCAGGAGAGGTTTAGGCTGGACATCAGGAAGAATTTCTTCACAGAACGAGTGATTGGGCATTGGAAGGGGCTGTCCAGGGAGGTGGTGGAACCACCATCTCCCAGGTGCTTCAGAAAAGCCTGGATGTGGCACTCAGTGCCATGGGCTGGGTGACAGGGGGGTGTTGGGTCACAGGTTGGACTCGGTGATATCAAAGGTCTTTTCCAACCTAATCAGTTCTGTGATTCTGTGAGGTGCTGGAGCTCAGGCGGATTGTCTGCCCTGGCTGCACCTGTCAGTTGAATTAAACCTCTACCCTACAACCTCTCCTGATCTTATTCTGGATCCCTCCAGAGGTGACCCCAGCTGTGGAGCGGGTGTGAGGGGACACAGCATTCCAGTGGCACCCCAGAGCGTGGCAGGAGGGTGTGGTCCAGGCAGGTTCCTGCGTCCAGGACAGAGCCCAGCCAGGCTCAGGAGGCCACCAACACCCACCTTCCCCGAGGACTGGATGCCCTTGATCATGGCCAAGCCCACGAGGCTCCAGGCCACCAGCAGACACAACGTCATCTTCCAGTTAAGCCCCCCGCTCTCGGAGATGGAGTTGGAGATGTCCAGGGTCTCCCGGTACCAGAAGTAGGTGGTGGCTGAGCTCCTCTCGCATTCGGTCTCCACAACTGCAACAGAGGCAGCAGAGCGTGAGGGGAGAGTCATCCCTGGGCTGATGGAATCTCAAAGCCCGGCTGGAGCCAGCCAGGGAAGGGAGACACCTCTGGAAACCCAGGGCAGGAATTAATGGGGCTCATTCTTAGCAGAGAAAAGAAGAGCCAGGACATAAAACCACTGCCAGGTGAAAATGAGATGTTAAATACGGGGAGAGACATTTTTATTTGCTATAAAACCTCCCAGAGAGTCCCGGGTTGATGCTCAGATGTTATTAAACACCGTTAGCTCCATCCGTGTTTCAGTCAGGCAGCCAGGGAGCAGCCCCTGCCTGAGCCTCGCTGCCTCCTCCGTGGTCCTGGGCCAGATCCTGGCCTCAAGCACTGAGGCAGCCTGAAAACCCCATCAGTGGGGTCTCTGGATTCCCAAACTGAGGCAGCCTGAAAATCCCATCAGTGGGGACTCTGGATTCCCAAACTGGCATCAAATCCCATCAGTGGGGAGAGAGAGCATGGGAGACACTCCTCCAACCCAGGGGAAAGCTCTGCATGAGGTCAGGGCAGCTGGGCCGGAGGATCCAGTGCCCCAGGAGACACCTCCACCTCCTGCTGGGGGTGATGAGGTGTGTCCCACAGTGTCCCCCAGTGTCCCACACAATCTCAGAGGGCCCCGTCCCTGGGAATGCTCCCTCCCAGCCCAGCTTCCCCATCCCTCACCGGCCACCGAGCCATTCCTCACGATGGGGCACTCGCTCCAGGGCAGGGGGTACTGGAAGGACTTGAAGAAGTAAAAGATGCTCCAGCCGATGATGACGTTGTAATAGAGGCCGACAAAAAAGCAGACCTGGGGGGAGGAAGGAGGAGGACACAGCATCAAACACGGGGCAGGGACGCTGTCCCCAGTGCACCTCCCGCTGCCAGGGAGCCGAGGGAAGTGGGGCTGCTGGGATCAGGGGATGGCACGTTCCCAAACCAACCCTAGAGCCGTGAGTGGGGCTGGGAAACACCTCTTGAGCTCTCAGAGCTCCCCATGGGGCTCCTTGGGGTTTGTCTCATCCCCCACGCCAGCAGCAGGGCTGGAGGGGTGCCCCGGGCGCACTCACCAGGCAGCTGGCGTAGCCGATGCCCCCCAGCCGCGGGCAGATGTAATTCCAGACGCCGATGCTGCCTCGGCGGATCCGCTGCCCCACTGCCAGCTCCAGGAAGAACAGCGGCAGCCCGATGATGATGAGCAGGACCAGGTATGGGACCAGGTAGGCACCTGGGAGGGGACAGAAGAGTCAGCACAGATCTCCTGCTCCAGTGCAGCTAAGGACAGACGGACATGGGTGGACAGGCAGGGCAGAGCTGGGACAGGCTCTGCCTGGTCCATTGGTTCCTGTACAAACGGCCTCAATTTGCACAGGGGAGGCTTAGATTGGACATCAGGACAAATTCCTTCATGGAAAGGGTGCTCAGACACTGGCACAGGGCAGCAGTGGAGCCCCCGTCCCTGCAAGGGTTTAAAAACTGCCCAGATGTGCCACTCGGGGCCATGGGCCAGTGGTGGCCTTGTCCTGGGTTAGTGGTTGGACTTGACAATCTCAGAGGGCTTTTCCAACCTAAACATTTCCATGATTTTGCAATCTGGGAATGCAGCTCAGAGCTCGGCCAGAGGAGAGGCTGTGGAGAGGAGCAAACAAACCCATGTGTGTGGGAGGAGAGGGCGCAGCGTCCCCTGCCAGCGTGGATCATGTGGGACAGACCCCAAGGTCCCCAAAGGCTCCCTGAACCCACACAGACCAATCTCCGTGTTCCAGGAGACACCTCCATGAGCCGACCCACAGGGACACGGCCGCATTCCCGGCATCTCGGACACACCAGAGCCTTCCTGCCCTCCAGGCACAGCCGAGCCCCTGTCCCAACACATCCCGTGGACATCCCACACCCCCAGCAGCAGTGTCACCGTGCCATGGGTCACCCTGCGCAGTCCGAGGGATGGAAACAACTCAGATCCAAGGCTCGGTGATTGTCTGGCTGATTGCTGAGCTGGAGAGGAGCCCATGACCGTAAGGGCTGCGATGACTCAGGCTGCAGCGCTGATGGATGACTCCAGCCTCCTGCCAGCAGCTGAGGAGCGGCTCAGCAGCACGAGCCTGGCTCCCGCAGGGCAGCAGACGGCCCAAAGAAATCCGAAATTCCCGCCGGATTGACACCCCGGTGACAGCCACCACTCCCCGGCCCTGCACAGGAGCTGGGGCAGGGGTGCTGCTCCAAGCAGGGACTCTGCAGAGCGGATCAGCCCCAGCAGGGGTTGGGGATGGGGTGTTAAAAATGCAGGAGGGAGAGAAACTGAGGTGCAGCAGCCCAGGGTGGTTGGGAGGGTAAAAGGAGAGGCAGAGAGCGGAGCTGGAGCTCAGGAAAATTCGGGAAGGACCAGGAGCATCCCATCTCTGCAACACTCTCCTGGGTGTCTCAACCTTCAGACAGGTGGAGATGAGACAGACGGACAGATTCAGGTGCAGATTTGTCCGGCATTGGAGATGTCTTGCTGTGATGTCTGGAAAGGAGGGCAGCAGCTCCGGCCTGTGCATTGCCGGGGCAGCGCTGCCAGCCCGCGCTGGCTCCCGGCACTCCGAGTCCTGGGAATTTGGCTCCAGCCCATCCTGCTGCCAGCACGCAGCCGCTCTCCCCCGCAGACACCTGCTCGGGGAGCAGCAGGGAAAGCAGCTACCGCCATCGCATCCCGGAGCTGCTAAGAGTGCCCAGGAATGGTCTGTCTGTCCCTCCCAACCTCCTGCGTCCGTGGGCCGGCAGCAGCCTCACGGCCTGGCGGGAATCCCATCCAGGAGGGAGGAGGAAAAGGCAGAGTCTGCCCCAAGGGACAGGCAGATGATGCCACCTGGGCAAAAGAAAAACCGCTGCAGAGCTCAGCAATCTGCTGCTCAAGGCAGCTCCCAGCTCCGTGCCTCAGTTTCCCCTCCATGGAATAGTGGCAATGGTTGGGGCAGCCTGCAAAGCCTTTTGTTTTAACTCCTGCTGCAGAAAGATGTTCTGTCACAGCAAGGAGCTCCTGAAGGCAGCTGCCTGTCCCGGTCCCTGCCCGGCTCAGTGCCCCTGGATCCCACCACGGGATGGTTCTGATCCCTGATGGTTTCTTTGTCTTTTCTTTTTATCCCCTTTTTATCCATTTTTATCCCCTTTCCCTTTCCCTGTCCCCGTCACAAACACTCCCTGTCCCTCAGCCCTACATGTGGAGAACCCTTGGGGGCTGAGATTGAGCTCAGCTTGGGGCTTCTCTGAGGGGAGCAGACAGAACATCCCGAGTGTCTCCAAAGCAGAGGCTCCAGCCTTGCCCGGAGCCTCCTCTCTGCAACAGGTTTGTTCAGCTGGGCTGGAGTCTCCCTTGGGGGGTCATTAGAATGGGGGACAGTTCCCTCATTTGTTCAGTTCCTGATTGGGGATTTGAGGTCGATCTGCTCATTGCTGAGCTCCATCCAACTGGATCCGCGTTGGACCCGGGGGTGCTGCTCGGCTGTTCCCACCTGGGCCAAGTTGTGTCCCTGGGATCCCATTAACCCCAGGGAATGCCCTTTGCCCTGCGCTGCTGGGGCTGCCTCGGGTTTGTACCGGCCCTTAGGGCATCAGTTCAAGCCCTTTGTTCATCTCCTCTGCTGCAGTGTCAGGGCTGTGCTGCGTCAGTTCCCATCCCCACTCCACATCCCATCTGTGTCTAAACCCCTTTGTTTGATGCTCCCCACACACAGAGAGACGGTTCAGCCCCGAATTTGAGGAATACACGAGGAGGAATCCCAGCCTGGGAACACCAGTCACACCTCCCGGTGCTCAGCACCTGCACAGCTGAGGCCAAAGCCCCCAAATACCCAGGACAGCAGAGGGCTGAGAGTAAGCTGAGGAATTTTCATTGATTGCACTAATTATGGTTAATTACTGATTGCTGTGCCCCTGGAGAAACTGAGGCACAGTGGGGTTAAGTCCTTATAGAGAAGAAGGATGCTGGTTCTCCAACCTCTGGGCTTGAGCTGCTTCTAAATCTCATTTAATGGGGAAAACTTTCTTGGAACCCAGAGGCCAGATGTGGACAGCTGTGCAAGGAGGGTGGGAAGGGAAGGGAAGGGAAGGGAAGGGAAGGGAAGGGAAGGGAAGGGAAGGGAAGGGGGTGAGCGGCCCCGGGAGGGGAGTGCTGACTGCACAGGTCCCAGTTTGGCAGAATGACTCATCCTGACGGTGACACCGGAGATGTTTGAATTATTGAGAGCGCTGCAGGTTCGGCCGCTGCAGGGCTGGGACCACAGCGGAGGATGCAGCGCTGGGAGCTCGGAGCACTTGGGGGAACGGCAGCACTGGGCTTGTCCTGGCTCCCTCCAGCACGGCTGGGAAGGGGCTGGGTTTGGATTAATGGGGAGGAATCCACTCCCACATCAGTGTCAGGAAGGGTGGTGGATGTCAGCACAGCTGGGAAGGACCTGGCCCTCTGGGCTGCTTTTGGAAGCCCAAGAGGAGGGGTGGGGTGGGATGAGGGAATGGGCTGGCTGGAAGGAGGATTTGGGAATGGGATGGAACCACAAAATGTGGCTTCAGGACCCAGCGAAATAGAGGGATTTTCTCTTCCTTTTTTAGCCCCAATTTCCAAATTGCCCCAAGAGGAATCAGGGGTTGCAGCAAGAACTCCTGCCTCCCAACTGGGATTCACCGTGACTCCGGAGCAAGCAGCTGAACAACCTTTAGGAAGAGGCCATCCCCGAGATTCCCAGATCCCAGCACAGCTTCTGGCGGCCCTTTCCCCCTTCAGAGCCCACACACCACACTTCAGAGCCCAAATAACCCATTTTAGAGCCCAAATTACCCCTGTCCCGTCCCGGCATCCACACCCCAACATGCAGTGAGGCAGGATTGGTCACACCCCCTTCCCCAAGGGCTGATCCCATCCCTGCCCCGTCTCTCACCTCCTCCGTTCTTCTGGCAGAGGTAGGGGAAGCGCCAGACGTTGCCCAGCCCCACGGAGTAGCCGATCTGCGCCAGGATGTACTGCAGCTTGCTGTTCCATGCCGGCCGGTTCTCCGCATCCAGGTCGTCATCTCCCTCCTTCTGCTTGTCCCACGGCTCCCCCGTCACGTTGAGGACGCTGCGTTTGTAGTCCACGGGCTCCTGGTGGGCCAGCAGGTCAGCCACCGACTCGGTGACATGCTCGCTGCTGTGCTCCCGCTGCGTCACCTTGCTGTTCTTCGGCATCGGTGCGGCTCCGGGCGGCCCCGGGGGCGGGATGGGGTGAGGGAAGAGGACGGGCGTCCCACGGGGAGCAGAAGTGTGTGAGCTACAGCTCGGGCCTCACCTCCTCTTCATCAGCAGGACCTGGGTGGGAAGGGGTCAGCTGGGGTCAGTTGGTTTTGTCTTGTCCCCAGGTGTCCTGGTGGCTCCGGCAGCACCGGGCCAGAAGGGTGTCCATGTCCCCATGCCCTGGGGACCTTCATCTGAACCTGCAGGGTTCCCTTCTCCAGGAATGATGGACCAGGAGCAAGGTCCTGGTTGAGAATTACAGAATCCCTGGATGATTGGGGTGGGGAGGGACCTTAAAGATCATCCAGTGCCACCCCTGCCCTGGGCAGGGACCTTCCAGGATGTTCCAAGCCCCATCCAACCTGGCCCTGGACAATTCCAGGTATTGGGCAGCCACAGCTTCTCTCATTCGTGGAGAAGTGACTCCTGGGTCCCAGAGAGAGGGTTTCCCCTGGGCTCCAGGGGACAGTGACAGGCGATGGAGTCAGTGACATCTCCGTGACCCCTCCTCTCCCCTCTGACACCTCCGGAGCAGCAGCTGAACCTCCCCGGGCCTGACACCAAATCCAGCCCTGGCTGAGGCTCTGCCCTCCCTGTCCGGCTCCTTCCCCTCCTGACCATCAGCACGGCCCAGGCTCCTCTCCACGACAGCTTGGAAGCCCCCAGGGGACAGTGACAAACGCCCAGGCTATCTCTGCATCCCAGGAAGTCATCGGGAGTGACTTAAAAGCCTTGGAGCTGACGCTAAATCTCCCCAGGCAGCTTTACAGCAGATAACGGCTGCAAAACAGCAGCAGCCAAGACAGAGCCATCAATCCTGGTCCTTTCGCTGTCCCAGCCTTCAGCGTGGGTCACGAGGAGCCATCCTGCACAGAAACACCTCAGGAGGTGCCACAACCCAGCCCGGCCCTGCAGATTTCACCCTCCACTCAAAAATCTTGGGAACATTGTGGATATCTGCTCCACTGGGCTGGTGATCCCTGAACTGGGAAAGCACTGTGTCCCTCCTCTCCATACTGGGAGAACTGGGGTCAGATGGGCAGCTCCCACCCTGGATTGGACCATGGTGCTGCATCAGCTGGGGACAAAACACAGAAACCCCATAAAAAATCTCTCATATTGGCAAAGTGACTCTCCTGAAGAGCTGCGCTTCTTTCTTTCTGTCCTCAGCGTCTCTGCTCCCAGGGGACACCCGGCCGGTGGCAGGGCCATGGCAGAGCAGTGGAGCAGTGCTCAGAGACCTCTCCCACCCTGGGGGCTTTTCCAGAGCCATTCCCTGCTCTTCCATCCTTTGGACATCTTTGATGCAGCTCAGCCCACAATCCCCACCCTTCCCAGGGCAGCGGGTTCAGCCCAGGCAGCAAAGCCCATCCCCATCCCCATCCCACGCACGGGGTCCCAGCCCAGGAGCAGAGCGCCAGCAGCAGGAAACCTCCCCCTCAGCCACCCTCACCCTGGTGCTTTCTCACCGCTGAAGGAAGTTCCCCCTTTGCCAGGCCCTGTTCCTATAAGAAAAAAAATCTATTTTCAACTGTCGGCTGCATCCGTTGCCAGGCAACCATCTCGGCTCCACATCTTTCCTGGATCCGGCTCCTCCGGAGAAGCCGTGTGAGTTATTCTCTCAAGCCCAGGCCAGCGATGTTTAATTTCCTAACGAGGGCTCATTCACATAAACCGCTCATGGCTCGATCGCGGCAATTCCCGGCACGTGGCTGCCCGGGGCTGGAGCAGCCTCAGCCGGGGTGGGAACGGGCTCGGAGCATGGGAAGGGCTCATCCAGCAGCCAGGAGAGCACAGGATTCCCATCAGGTTTGGATCAGGCCCTGCGTGGGTTTGTGCAGACCTGGGTGAATCAGCCACGGGTTGTTGGCTGCTCCCCGTCTGCTGCTTCCGCTCTGTGGGAGCGAGGGCAGCTCAGAGCACCAGAAGGACTCGGCCTCGGGGCTAAAACACCTCTTGGGATTAGGGACAGAGCCAGGAAGGTCCAGGATGCACCGGTCAAGCCCCCAGAGTTCAGTGCCCCACAGTGAGGGCACCCAAAGAGCTCTTCTGGGACACCTCGACCCCTTGGGGTGCCCAGCTCCAGGGAAGGCGGTGCTGAGCCAGGCCAGCACCATGGGGTGGGACAGACCCCACAACGTCCTCCTCTGGGGCTCAGCCTCTCCCTCTCCTCAGGTGAGGGTCCCTGAGTTACTGTGGGGAGCTGAGAGACACCAGGACACAGATCCTGGAGGGGCTGAGAGGCACCAGGACACAGGTCCTGGAGGGGCTGAGAGGCACCAGAACACAGGTCCTGGAGGGGCTGAGAGGCACCAGGACACAGGTCCTGGAGGAGCAGGGTCCTTCCAGCACCTACAAAGCCCCAGGGGCTCTCAGAGCCTTGGAGGACACTCCAGACAGCAACATTCCCAAAGGATTTGGGGAATCAGCAGGGATGCTTGGCTGTTTTAATGAGGAAAGGGCTCTCCAAGCATTGGAATGAGGGTGAGGACAGAGGGACAAACCTTCCTGCCCATGGGAGATACATTCACACTGAACTAGAGGGGAAACCACAGCAGAGATCCAAACCTTGATCCCGGCATGGCCCTGGCACAGTGACCCATGACAGGTTTGGGGAGTCCCTGCTGTCCCCCGGTGGCTCAGCCCCGGCCTGGGCATGGTGGCGTTCCTGGCAGAGATCCAGGTCCAAAGGAGGGAGCACCATTCCCAAGAGTGATGCGGTGAGCACTCCCAGCCCCTGCCATCCCCATCCCTGCCAGAACCACGAGCTGAGCCCAGCCAGACCCACACGGAGCCCACCCAGCAGGAACACGAGCAGGGAAAGCGAGGTCAGCAGGGCTCTTCCTGCTCATTTCCCCGGCCTCTTGCATCAGCCCCAAGCTCTGCACCCTCAAATCAAAAAAGCACAGCCCAAATCCATCCCAGAAAGGTATTTTCGCGCATTTCCTTGGTTGAAAAGGGAATTTAATCAAAAATTCATCTGCCAAAAATAACAACCACCCTGTGAGAAAGACAAGGCAGATCAGCTGACAACCAGGAGCTTTCCGGGCTGGGGAGAGATAGCAAACCCTTGTCACTGACAGATGGAGATTCAGCTTGTTTACTTAGTCCCCATGACCTTAATTTTCTTAAATGTGCATTTTTTCTCTCTCGTTAGAAGACAGATTAGGGTCTTCCAGAGCCCACGGCTTGCGAGGGCCTCATTGCTGCTGCCAGGCCGGGGCTGCCTTTGCACCCACGGCTTTGCCCGGGGACAACCAGTGCTGGTGCCACCCGCCCGGAGAGGGAACGCGGCTTTTCCCACAGCAGGACTGGGAAAGGACCAGTTTGTGCTGTGGTCAGTACTGGTGTCTGAACAGGGAACACACTGGGGCAGCAGCACTGGGCTGTCCCAGGGATAACTCACCTCCTGCTGCTCCGTGTCCCTGCGGGTGTCCTTGACAGCATTCCCGCTTCCATGGTCCTGGTGTATCCTTCCCATTTAACTCCTGGCAAAGCAGCCACCGTTCCCTGAGCTCTGAGCAGAGCCCTGGGCAGTCCCAGGCTCCTGCTGGCACTCAGTGACATCCCCCACCCACAGCCTCCTGCCCAGGGACACGGGCTGGCCTCAAGCACCACGCCACTCAGGTCTGGCGTGGGAGCCACCGCTGCAGTGGGTCTGAGGCTCCTGGAACTGGTTTGCCATGGGACAAACTGGATTCAGCCCACCAGGGACAGGGCTGGGATGGAGAGCTCCTGCTTTGTCACAGCCACCCTGCCCAGAGGCTCCCCTCAATCCCAAAGGCATCCACTGGGGAAAAGCTGCCATTTGGGATGAGTGAGGACCCCCCAGACCCCCCAGCCCTGCCAGCAGCACCACGGAGGGGTCAGGGGAGCAGGGAGGCTCCGAGCCGCGTGTCCTGGCTCAGCCCATCGCTCCTTTCTGGGGAAGGCACTGAGGAGCGATAAACGGGCTGGAAATGTGTCAGCAAAGCTTTCAGCAAGGCCTGGGAGCGCCGAGGAGGGCAGGGAGGAGATGGGCACTGACAGCAGAACCTGAGGAGAGCAGCCCCGGCAGCAAACGTGCTCTGGGTCCCAAGGATGGGGCAGGGGGGAATTTCTCCTCTCCTGTGTCCAAATCCTACATTTATCCCTTGTTTGGGTCCAGAAAGGGGAAACTGAGGCAGGAAAAGCCACAAGATGAGATCACGTGAATTCAAAATCAGCATTTCAGCCCCTGGGGATGCTCTGGTCCCTCCCTGCCCCACCATCACCATTTCTGCCCCTTCAGCTTCCACACAAATCCCTGACAGCTCCTAAAGGAGACGGGAAAGACGTTCCTGGTGAAGCATCCAGCTCACCAGGCCCGGGAAGGTCCAGCTCGCCCCATCAAGGTCACAGAGCAGGGGAAGGAGGGAGGAGTGGGGACAGAGGAACCGAGGGATTTCAGGAGGTGGAAATCGACTCTCAGCTTCGGGCTGGGAGATCTGAGCATCAATTTGCCGCTCCTCGTCCTCCCCAACACACAGAGAGCCAGGGAAACCTTGCACCCCGGGCCAGGCTGCTCAGTGCAGATGGGGAGGCTGGAACAGGGAGAGAAGGGACGGATCCAAGGTCACCCGGGAAGCCCGGGAAGCAGGCGGAGGGAGGACCAGGGATCCCTCCCGTCGTCCCTCTGTGCTGCACAGCCGGGAGCCAGGGAAGGAGAGCTGGATGCACATCCAGCTTTGAGCCCAGGTCAAGAGAACAGCAGCTCCAGGCCCTTCCTGCTCTTTCTGAGCTCTGGAGGGTCTCTGTGGTGGGACAGGGATCGCCCTGGCAGAGCTGCTCCTTCAGGAACCATCCCGCTCCTCCAAGCCATGAGAAACCAACACAGGACCCTCCCAGCAGCACCCAAACTTCTCTTCAAAGCCCCAGGAAGAGGTTTTTGCCTAAGGCAGAGTTTTTGCAGCTCTGACCCCCCTGCCCTACTCCGAGGACCTTCCCGCAGCCTCCCTCGCACAAATCTCCCTTTCCCAAGGCTGCTCCAGGACACCTCCATCTTAAATCTGCTCCGTGCTGGGGTTTGCTCCTCCCTGCTCGGCCTCGGGCTCCACAGGGAAGGGTTTTACCAGCTGCACTCATTAGGGCTGCTCCCGTTCTCCCCTTGTTAAAACGAGCCCTGCTAATTAGCACCCGGCTCCCATCACCGCACGGAAGGGACACGGGGCGACTCAGTGCCACCAGTCCCTGCCCTCCTCACACCCACCCCGGGGGGCCCAAACTTGGGATGGGGTCACTGTGAGGGGATGGGAGAGCTCGGGGGCACCTGCCAGAAGCCTCATGGGAGCCGGGCAGGCCGGGCTGAGCGCGGCTCGGGGACACGGAGCTGGCGTTGCCCTCGGCTGGGCTGGGGACAATCCGTGTCCTTCCCTGCGAGCGCCCGTCCCGCTTTAGCATCGTGACACAGGAGCGCCGATGAATCAGAGCCGCCCCCGCTTCTGCCGCACGCCCACCCCGGTGCCTTTCGCCAGCACCCAGATGTTAAAAATAACCCAAATATCGCCCAGCTCCTCACGGGGACGCAGAGCAGGGCCTGCCCCAGCCCTTCCCAGCCCAGGTGGGCGCCTGTCCCACCTCAGAGGGTCTCACGCCGGCTGTGACATCTCAGTGTCTCCAGTTGGTGCCAGGAAACCTCGGGAAAGGTTTCTCCGCTGGGTCGTGAGACGGGCACGGGCGGAGGAGAAGCCTTGGCACCTGGGCCTGTCACGAAGCGTTTGAGCCGTTGATTCATCGGCTCGCGGCTCCTTTCATGTCTCGTTTAGGAGCACGAAAACACACACAGCTGCAATAACGTGACACCAGAGCCAAGGCAGCCATCATATGATCCCTCCAGGGCTCCCTTTGATTCACCAGATGATCTTTTTCCGCTTAGATCTCAGTGATCCCTTGTAACTCACCCGCTCCGGCCCGAGGATACCGACTGAACCCCAAACCGGCCAAGATTTACCCTAAAACACAACAAACGGGCAGCACCCACATCCCGCCGTAGGTGCTGCTGTTCCTGTTGTCACTCAGGAAGCTGCTGCTACGTTTGTAAACAAACAACTCCGACCACGGGACGGGGTAAGAGTGGGGCCTGTCCCCCCAGGGCCGTGGTTTCGTGCCAGGTCAGCTCTAAGCTGGGGTAAATTTGATCCTCGTGATTCCAGCTCTGGTGTAACTCCGGAATCCCTGCTCTGAGCAAGCCCGGAGCGGCAGCGGAGTCACTCCGGATTTAAACCGAACCCTTTTATTCCTCCTGATTTCAGCAGAGCCACCCCCAGTTCATCCCAGCGGACAGCTCAGACCCACATTTTCTGTCCCTTGGAGCAGTCACACCCCCAGCCAGGTTCCTTGACCTAGTCCTGACACCTCTGGAGAAATATTCACAAGGAACTCTCCGCCCTGCCCAGAATAGCTCCGCTGCCGCGGTGCTCCAGGTTTTTTTCCTGCCAGGACCAGAAATAGTTACATCAGCTCCTGATGGATCCAAACCTCAGGTGCTTCAGACACACGGCGTGATCCTGGAAGCAGAATTTCACCTTCTGGGTCCTCTACAAAGAGCTCAGAGCAGATTTCTCAGCCGGTTTGAGCCCCACATTCCCGGGGTGACTGAAATTTGGACCTGGCCAAGATGCCAGCTCAAAAATGCACCTTTGGGTGTATCTAGGGGTGCAATAAATTCATGGATGGGGCCAAGGGCTCCCCACACCCAAAACCGGGAATTTCACAAAGCCAGGACCCCAAACCCCATTTTTCTACCTCAAACCCAACCATCCACACTCCGGGAGCAGCACAAAAATCAAAGAAGGGGCAACAACCCCCAGCACGGCAGGGGCCAGGGCTGAAACATCCATTGCAGCCGGCTGCTTCTTCCTCTCCCAATGTTATTGTCAAGGTCAACCTGGAGGCTCCATTCCCACCCATCCTCGGACTGGATGAGCCCCCCGCCCGCACGAGCCGGGCAGGCACCCAGGACCACCCCCGGCGGTGACCCCCGAGCCCCTGGAGTGGCTTCAGCCGCCTGCTGTCTCTAAATGTCCCCCCCAGCCCCGGATGCCACCACCCTCAGGGCCACGCCTGATGCCTCCAGGCTGAGGTGTCCCCTCCGTGAACCTCCCCGACCTGGCCCTGAGCATCTCCCCCCTCACAGGACCCCGGTGGGGAGGGGGCACCCACAGGCGGCAGCCGCGGGCGGGATGGGGAGACTCCCGGGGGGAGCGAGCCCCGGGGCGGGGATGGGGGAGCATCCTTACCTCGGCTCTGCGGCGGCTCCCGGCGAGGACGAAACCGACCCGAATCCGGGAGAAACCGGCCCGGTCCCGGAGGAAACGGCGCAAATTCCCGGCAGAATTCACCCCGGTTCCCCCCGCTCCGGTGAGGGGGGGCGAGCCCGGGCAGCGGCGGGGCCGGGGCGAGGCTGCCGGTGCTGCAGGGAGCCGGGGGAACGGGAGCGGCGGAGGCCGGGAAAGGCGGACGGTGACCGGGAACGGCGAGGGATGACCGGGATCGGCTCCGCACGGCGCGGCGGGGAAGCTCCGAGGTACCGGCGGCTCCGCTCCGGGTCCCCCCTCCCCGCCCCGCCGCCGCCCGGTGGATGCGCGCTGGGCTCGCCCGGCCCCGCTCGCCTTCGCCGGAGGGAGGTAACTCCGCTCGGCTCCCGGGAAATACGGAAAGAAAGGGAAAGCAATTTTTTTTTAAAAAAAAAAAATAAAACTCGAAAAAAAAAAATCAACGCGAAGGGACACGCAGCCCCTGACGCAGGCTTGAGTCACCAGGGCTGCGCGTCAAAGCTGGGGTGCCGGGCCACCCCCCCTGCTCCGAGGGAGGCTCCTGCGTTCGGAGAAAAGTAGCAGCGAGTCCTGGCACGAGGGGTGGGCTTGGTTTTGCTGTGGGGGAAATAAAACCCCCCTTAGAGCGGCCCTGGGGGGCCCTTCCTGCTCTGCTCCCCCTGGGAAAGGGAGATTTGGGGGTTTGGGCTCCCCTTTCCCCTGATGGATTATCAGAGACTCGTTTGGGTGTCAGGGAATGGTTTGGGCTGGAAGGGACTTTGATGAACACCCAGTGCCACCCCTGCCATGAGCAGGGAAAATCCACTGTCCCAGGCTGCTCCAAACCCCGTCCAGCCTGGCCTTGGGCACTGCCAGGGATCCAGGGGCAGCCACAGCTGCTCTGGGCACCCTGTGCCAGGGCCTCTCCACTCTCACAGGGAGAATTTTTTTCCTAATATCCAATATTTCATGTTTTGAAAGAGGTGTTTCATATCTGTTTTATTATTTTGGTATTTCGGAGGATTTCCTTGGGCTGGGACCACACAGAAGGAGCAGCCAGGCCCCAGATTCTGCTCCCCTCACCCAGGTGTGAATCCATGCCCTGTCCTTCGGGTGCGGTGATGCCCAGTGCTGGTCCTGAGCTCTGTGACCCTCAGGGACCCCAGAGCCAGCACTGGGCTCAGAATTCACCACATCTGTGCCCACACCGGTTCCCTCTGCCAGAGGAGCCCGGGAGCAGCGCTGAGCGGAGCGGGGCTGAGCTGGGGTGTCAGGCAGCTCTGAGGGCTTTGAGATGTGATCTGTGAGATATTTGTATTTATATAGAATGGTTTGGGTTGGAGGGCCCTTCAAGCCCATCTCATCCCATCCCCTGCCATGGCAGGGACCCCTCCCACTGTCCCAGGTGCTCCAAACCCCATCCAGCCTGGCCTTGGACACTGCCAGGGATCCAGGGGCAGCCACAGCTGCTCTGGGCACCCTGAGCCAGGGCCTCCCCACCCTCACAGGGAAGAATTTTTTCCTAATCTCTGCCCAAAATTCCCCTTCTTTCAGTGCAAACCCATTCCCCTTGTCCTGCCACTCCAGTTTGTGATGAACAATCCCTCTCAGGATTCCTTGTAGGCCCCTTCACTCCTGGAAGGCTGCTCCGAGCTCTCCAGCTTTAACCCGCCTTTAATGCAGGGGATAAAATTCTCCAGGGAAAAGGACAGAAGTTCCCTTCCCAGCAGGACACGGTGGGATGGAGCAGCACACCCAGTCTGCAGGAAGGCAGAAACACATTGCACAAACAGCTCTGGAGGGCGAGCAAACCCCAAATCAGGGTTTTTAGGCCCAATTTCCCACAGCCTCTCAGGCTGCTTGGTGTGGGGAGCAGAGCCCAGGACCCCTGGAGGGCTCATCCCTTCCCATCTCAGGAAACCTTTAATGGGATTAATCAGGAAAAGCACGGGGCTGTTAGGTTGGATCATTGCAGGGAAAACACAGAAAAAGTTTTCGGAGTTCATTTCTGGGTCAGAACCTCATGGAAAAGTCTCCTGGTCCTGAGAACACAAATTCAGCTCATCCAAACCCCGCCACAGGAGCCTGGATGCATTTTCCCAGTGTATTTCTGGTGCTGGGGATACTGGTGCCAATAACGAGTTAAACCCTGACAGGAGGAAAACCACATTCAGAAGAGGCAAACTCCCGGGGATTCAAACGTCCAGCCCCAGACAGAGCTCCCTCGGCTCCGGGATGGCAGAGTTTGTGCACATTCCTGGCCTCGGAGCCTTTCCCTTTCCAGCCTATTAGGCACAGAACGATCAATTCTCCAGGTATGGGAGCCCGGCCAGCGCCGATGGCCGTAACTCTCCCTCTTCCCGGTGAGGAACGAGGCCACAGAAACAGCCACACTCCATTACTCCTGCGCCTCTGCCAGCCCGGGCTCAGCATCGGGAAGGGAACAGGCCCAGCACACTCAGGGTTTAAAAACCCAAACACCGCCCAGAGCAAAATCCACCGTGTCTGCTGGGCTGGTGGCAACAGCTCTGCGTGATCCGGGGAGCGACGGGTGAGGCAAACCGGCCTGGGAGAGACGGGAGGTGGGTCAAACCTGCCAGGGCTGCTCCGGTTTGTGGTCAGTCCTCCTGAGCTCTCCAAAGCCTCGGTGCTCTCTGTGTCCGAAATGAGGCCGCCTGTCACTGCCCTTCCCATGGAACGTTCTCATGGCTGATGGGGAAGCGAACAGAATCCAAGGATGAGATGTCCAGGCTGGGAAAGGGAGACTTGGACAGGACAGACAGCCAGGACAGCAGTGGGGACACGCAGGGGACAGGGAGGAGCTGGCACAGGGTGCCCAGAGCAGCTGTGGCTGCCCCTGGATCCCTGGCAGTGCCCAAGGCCAGGCTGGACGGGGTTTGGAGCAGCCTGGGACAGTGGGAGGTGTCCCTGCCATGGCAGGGGTGGCACTGGGTGGGCTTTAAGGTCCCTCCCAACCCAAACCCCTCTGTGATTCCATGACTGATTTCCGAGGATGGGGATTTTTGCTGCATCCAGGCACTGCCTCCATGGGAAGAAGGGCTTGTGGAGCCTGGAGGGCTGGGAGGGGGAGCTGCAGATCCCGTGGGCTGCAAGTGCCGGCAGCAGCAAACCCTGCACACCCAGATTAACTGAGAGGAGCTCGGGAGACCTGATTAAGGGGGTCTTAAGCAAAGAGAAATCAAGGATCCTTATTAAGGAGGGGCTGACCCAGCCATTCAGCTCCCTGCTCCTGCACAGCTCACCAGGGAGGAGGGATAACCCCACTGGAGATGGGCAGGGCTGACTCAGTGACACCTCCAGGGGTCAGAAACCCTCCCCTGTGGATTTAAAACCTCCCTTTGGGTCACCACACATCACCAGCGTGGTGTTAGTGGGTAAACTGAGGCACGGAAAGATTCCCGGGTGTATCAGAGCTCAAACCAGATGAGGCAAAGCTGGATTTGGGCTCTGCCATGAACCTTTCCAGGACCCAAAATTCAGTTTACAGCCCAGGGGGTCACACCGCAGCAAGCAGCGCGGGAGAGGCCATGAGCAGATGCGGGGAGGTTACGGCTGCGTTTGGCTGAGGCTGATTCAGAGAGATTCAGGCCCAGAGAAAAAAAAAATAAACCAGACCCTCTGCCCGGTACTTTTCCGCCACCAGCCTGAGCAGCAGGAAGAGTCTGGATTAAAGCGGAGCATGAGTAATGTCTCTCCTGGAAGAGCAGTGCCCCGGAGAGCCGGCGAAGGGCTGATACCGCGGTCGAAGGCAGACGCATTTCCATAAACGCTGGAGCAGCAGCCTATAAATAACTGCCTGAATTTACCGCTGCTCTCATGTGACCCTGATCCCCGCATTTTCCGCGGCCATCTGTCACCATGGAAATGGCATCGCAGGGCCACCAGCCATTCATTCACAGGACCGGGCCCGCGGAGGGGGTCCGGCGTGGGGGAGGCTTTTTAAAGGATGAAAGTTGTGATTTCGGGAGGAAAAATACAGCGGGGCGGTTTCGAGGGAGCGCGGATGGCGCGGCGAGGATGGAGCGGGCAGACGGAGCGGTGCCTCCCGGGAGGAATGCGGCACAGCCCGCGGTTCCCAACGCGCCGCAGCCGTGGGGAGGGAGGGGCAGATGGGGATGGACAGAATTCCGGGATGAATGGACACCTCCAGGGAGCACAGGGATGAATGGAGCTCTCCCCAGGCGGTTTGGAGCTGCTCTTCCCCTCTCATCGACCCCCGGCCCCTTCCTGTACCTTTGGGAGCAGACGCTGCCTCAATAACCCACCCTAGTGCTCCTAAATGCAGCTTTCCCCCCAAAACCAAGCAGGAGCGGGGTGGGGATTAACAGGACAGCGAGTGCGGCGCTGCCGGAACGCTCCGAAGATGATTTTCCACCTAAGCTGTCAAGCCGACCTACATTCGAGTGATAATAATTGCAGGGGATAAAGCCCTCTGGTTTCTAACCGCGCGTCTGCCTGCAGAGCCAGGGCCCACCGCGGCTCATTCGGGGCCAGCGCCGCAAGCGAGGAGGGAAAGGAGCAGGCCCGGGGAGGGAGAGCCCAGCCTGACTCAGAGCAGAGGAATTTCTGGCTCTTAGGGAGCGTTTTCCACCCAAGAATCGCGGCTCTCCCTGCCAGGGTGTTTCTCTCATCCCATGAGGCAGAGAGAACGGGAGAGGCTGGAGCGTGGCTGGGATCCCAAGCAGGGCATTCCCCTTGGATTTGCCTTCCCCATCTCAGAGACGTCCCTTCCTCAGGGACAGCTTGGGCCTGTGGCCACACAGACCTGGTGGCACCTCCAAGAGCTCCCAAACCTCCTGGGTCACTCCAGAGCGGGATGAGAACACCACAGGGCAGTGTCCCCAAAACAGGGGATGATGCCAGACAGCCCCAGCTGGAAACATCAGGAATCACAGAGAAAATGACCTGTAAAAGCAACATCTCCCTTTATTAACGATTCTAATTAATCCAGCCCAGTGCCCCTCCATGCACTCACCTGTTGGCTGCTCCTCTCCAGCCCTGGAGGGAGCAGGGATCGTCTATTTTTGGCCTGGAGATCAAGTCTGACAGACAAAAGGGTGGCTGGGAGGAGGCACCAAGCCATGTCTGAGCACAAGGAAACCACACAGCTTCCCTCGGCCCCCGGGGACAGGCATGCAGGGAATAAAGGGGACGCTGCACAATAGAGGGAAAAATAATAAACCCCAGCCCGGGCAGAGGAATGAGAACCACGTCCCACGGCCCCTGGGAAGGGCTCCAAGCAGCGGGACATGCTTTAAAGAGCTGCTGCTCCTGAGCTCTGCTCTTAATTTTCTTCACATGCCAAGCTGCTGGCGGGGCAGGCGCGAGCGAGGCGACGTTGTGCAATGGGGCGAGCTCAGGAGCACCAGGGCTGCGTGGCACCACTCCAGCTCAGGCTGTCACAGCATTTCCAGGTGGTTTTGATGGCCTGGATGCATTTTTGGAAGGGATTTGGGTGATCTCAGGGAGTTTTTTTAAGGTTTTTCCCATAGCTTGGATGACATTGTTCCCCACACCAGATCACTGATCCTGCCCCCCAGTGTCTGCAGGCCTGTCTGAGCCAACTCCATCCCCCTGGGATTGATTTCCAGTGGGATTGACCCCCAAATCCCTCCCTCACAGCTGGATCCAGCCCTCTCTGCCCAGCAGAGGGGCCTGAGTTGGGATCTGGGACAGCCTCAGTGCCTGGACCCACTCTGGGGAGCTGTGTGGTCCTTGCACGTTTTGTCCTTGGAAATGAAAACAAAACCCCTCCAAGGGGCTGCTCAGCCTCTGATCTCCTTGCACAGGCGCTGCTGACTGCACCGCCTATTCCTGGAGGAGTGAAGAGAGATCTCAGCCTGACCTCGGGCCAGCTTCTCTGAGTGGCACAAGTGTCCCCTCCCCGAGTCCCCAGGGTTTGCTGTGGTTTCGTCTGATGCTGCCCAAACCCGCACTTGGCTTCTTCCTGCAATGCTCAACCTGCCTGGTGGGCTCCCTGGGGCTCAGAGTGCCAAACCCGGAGGATTTTCACCCAGACCTGCATCTTCTGTGTGGAAAAAGCATTTCCTGGGCTCCTGAGCCAGTCCCTGTGACCTGCTCATCATCCCCGTCCCTCTGGGGAGCTGACCCGCAGCAATTTGGCATCCAGCGCAATTTTCTACCCAGCTAACGAGAAGCAGCCAAACACCATCAGGCCAGTCCCCAGCAGCAGCTGCTTCCAACAGAAGTCACCCAAAAACCGCCCCAGGGCCGCGCAGCCACAGCCCCGGCTGCTGGGAGCAGATGGGAACCAGGCGGCCACCTGTGGTCCCCAGCCCTTCCTGCTGTCCCCAGCCCTCCTCATGGTCCCCAGCCCCTCCTGCTGTCCCCAGCCCTCCCCGCTG